>JASANB010005610.1:0-87130 GCA_030248155.1 Sabatieria punctata
CTGAAGATGACCCAGAACTGCTGAAGCTTTGAGCTCGTGATCTGGTCTACAAACAGTTTCTGTAGTTCCAAAGGAAGAAAAGCTGATTAAAGAAAGGCTCAATGAATAAACTGGGTGATGTTACCAATTCGCTCTTCAAAAGCTTCTCTTACCACCAAGATTGTTGAGCCTGGCCAATACGTTGCGTTAAAGAATGAAGCTCTGAATGGTTATGGCGTTCAACTGAGTTCTCTTTGCAGCATAGGCTGTTGAGCCTGCCCCAAACATCGTGTTGAATAGTGTGCAAGTTCCATATGGTGAATGGCCTGTTCCTGTGCGCTTCGTTCTGGAAGCTATCAAGGTTGTGATGGACTCAAGCTGATGTGACATTGGCAACTGCAGATGACCCAGAAGTGCTGAAGCTTTGAGCTCCTGATCTGGTCTACAAACAGTTTCTGTAGTTCCAAAGGAAGAAAAGCTGATTAAAGAAAGGCTCAATGAAGAAACTGGGTGATGTTATCAAAAGGCTCTTCAAAAGCTTCTCTTACCACCAAGATTGTTGAGCCTGACTAATACGTTGTGGTGAAGAATCAAGTTCTGAATGGTGAATGGCGTTCAACTGAATTCTCTTTCCAGCCAGGTTGTTGAGCCTGCCCCAAACATCGTGTTGAATAGTGTGCAAGTTCTATATGGTGAATGGCCTGTTCCTGTGCTGTTCATTTTGGAAGCTGTCAAGGTTATGGACGCATGCAGATGTGACATTGGCAACTGAAGATGACCCAGAACTGCTGAAGCTTTGAGCTCGTGATCTGGTCTACAAACAGTTTCTGTAGTTCCAAAGGAAGAAAAGCTGATTAAAGAAAGGCTCAATGAATAAACTGGGTGATGTTACCAATTCGCTCTTCAAAAGCTTCTCTTACCACCAAGATTGTTGAGCCTGGCCAATACGTTGCGTTAAAGAATGAAGCTTTGAATGGTTATGGCGTTCAACTGAGTTCTCTTTGCAGCCCAGGTTGTTGAGCCTGCCCCAAACATCGTGTTGAATAGTGTGCAAGCTCCATATGGTGAATGGCCTGTTCCTGTGCGCTTCGTTCTGGAAGCTATCAAGGTTATGGACTGAAGCTGATGTGACATTGGCAACTGCAGATGACCCAGAAGTGCTGAAGCTTTGAGCTCCTGATCTGGTCTACAAACAGTTTCTGTAGTTCCAAAGGAAGAAAAGCTGATTAAAGAAAGGCTCAATGAAGAAACTGGGTGATGTTATCAAAAGGCTCTTCAAAAGCTTCTCTTACCACCAAGATTGTTGAGCCTGACTAATACGTTGTGGTGAAGAATCAAGTTCTGAATGGTGAATGGCGTTCAACTGAATTCTCTTTCCAGCCAGGTTGTTGAGCCTGCCCCAAACATCGTGTTGAATAGTGTGCAAGTTCTATATGGTGAATGGCCTGTTCCTGTGCTGTTCATTTTGGAAGCTGTCAAGGTTATGGACGCATGCAGATGTGACATTGGCAACTGAAGATGACCCAGAACTGCTGAAGCTTTGAGCTCGTGATCTGGTCTACAAACAGTTTCTGTAGTTCCAAAGGAAGAAAAGCTGATTAAAGAAAGGCTCAATGAATAAACTGGGTGATGTTACCAATTCGCTCTTCAAAAGCTTCTCTTACCACCAAGATTGTTGAGCCTGGCCAATACGTTGCGTTAAAGAATGAAGCTCTGAATGGTTATGGCGTTCAACTGAGTTCTCTTTGCAGCCCAGGTTGTTGAGCCTGCCCCAAACATCGTGTTGAATAGTGTGCAAGTTCCATATGGTGAATGGCCTGTTCCTGTGCGCTTCGTTCTGGAAGCTATCAAGGTTATGGACTGAAGCTGATGTGACATTGGCAACTGCAGATGACCCAGAAGTGCTGAAGCTTTGAGCTCCTGATCTGGTCTACAAACAGTTTCTGTAGTTCCAAAGGAAGAAAAGCTGATTAAAGAAAGGCTCAATGAAGAAACTGGGTGATGTTATCAAAAGGCTCTTCAAAAGCTTCTCTTACCACCAAGATTGTTGAGCCTGACTAATACGTTGTGGTGAAGAATCAAGTTCTGAATGGTGAATGGCGTTCAACTGAATTCTCTTTCCAGCCAGGTTGTTGAGCCTGCCACAAACATCGTGTTGAATAGTGTGCAAGTTCTATATGGTGAATGGCCTGTTCCTGTGCTGTTCATTTTGGAAGCTGTCAAGGTTATGGACGCATGCAGATGTGACATTGGCAACTGAAGATCACCCAGAACTGCTGAAGCTTTGAGCTCGTGATCTGGTCTACAAACAGTTTCTGTAGTTCCAAAGGAAGAAAAGCTGATTAAAGAAAGGCTCAATGAATAAACTGGGTGATGTTACCAATTCGCTCTTCAAAAGCTTCTCTTACCAACAAGATTGTTGAGCCTGGCCAATACGTTGCGTTAAAGAATGAAGCTCTGAATGGTTATGGCGTTCAACTGAGTTCTCTTTGCAGCCCAGGTTGTTGAGCCTGCCCCAAACATCGTGTTGAATAGTGTGCAAGTTCCATATGGTGAATGGCCTGTTCCTGTGCGCTTCGTTCTGGAAGCTATCAAGGTTATGAACTGAAGCTGATGTGACATTGGCAACTGCAGATGACCCAGAAGTGCTGAAGCTTTGAGCTCCTGATCTGGTCTACAAACAGTTTCTGTAGTTCCAAAGGAAGAAAAGCTGATTAAAGAAAGGCTCAATGAAGAAACTGGGTGATGTTATCAAAAGGCTCTTCAAAAGCTTCTCTTACCACCAAGATTGTTGAGCCTGACTAATACGTTGTGGTGAAGAATCAAGTTCTGAATGGTGAATGGCGTTCAACTGAATTCTCTTTCCAGCCAGGTTGTTGAGCCTGCCCCAAACATCGTGTTGAATAGTGTGCAAGTTCTATATGGTGAATGGTGCGGTGGCCTGTTAAAACACGCATAAAAGAAAAGCTAGACGCGCTAGTTCGTAGGCAGTAGTAGAAAGTTTAGTAAACGGAGTAAAACAGTTATTTATATTTATTCTATTAACAAAACTACACAAAACCAATTAGTGAGTAATATAGCGCGCCAAGTAGTTTAGTAACAATACAGTCAATATGTAGGTGGCCTAAATCTCAAGTAGTATTGCTATTCTCTACTCCCCAGTTCCCCTCTTTTCTTTTTGTCCCCTCCTTCTGCTGGTGGTGACTAATTTTCTCTTCCACAGCTTGCGTCGATTAGCGGCCGCTCTTGGGCCGCTGCCATGGAATGTGGCGATTCACCGGCCATTGGTTGCGATAACCGCAGGCTCTTAGTCAGCTGGTCTTAATTGGCCGATCGAGCCGCAGCGCTCGATACGGAACTGTAAAGCAGCCGCCAGAACGAGTCCTTTCTAACTGGCGCTTGTTGCAGTTCAGATCGCCGTTAATGGGAGCGCAATCTCGCCGTTCGCGACACTCCCGGCCGCAGAAAGTCAGTAGTGCAGCAGTCAGTTAATCGAAGAGAATCAACGTCGACTCTGCTCAGTAGTAAAACTGCCAGTTCGTAAGGCTGATGTCCAGTGACAAAGTAGTAAGTAAAGTTTGGCAGCAATGCAGTAAGTAAAGTCCACATCGTGTGGTCATGTTGCAGAGCAATCAGAATCTGCTAGTTTTCAGAGTCGTCTTCTCAGTAAGGCAGCGCGATACAGTATCCAGCGGACTGTCAGTAGAGATGAGATCCATCTAGAGATCAGACAATAGAATAGTAGAAATAGTCCGCTGGTCGAGAGTGTCAAGCGTTTGAAGTCAAGCGACCATGATAACATTGAGCAAATCTAAAGGAAGCAGCTTGCTAGAAAAGGCGAATCGTGAGACCATATTATGAGAACAGAACACTGCATAGCACACCTACAGTACTACTCTCTAACAGATTTTAAGCTACTAAAACACTCAAACCAATAGTACCGAACAACTAATGACACAGATTAGTCTACACCTTAGCTATACAAGGCACATGTAGAAATAGAAATGCAGTTAGTAATACAGGCACAAAATTGAAATAACCCACACAAAGATGTAAATGAATGGCTAAGGCTTAACGAAGGTATCGAGATAAACTGGTGTCCACCTTGAGTTTCAGTTCCTAACAGTAAGTAAAGAGAATGTAACGAAGCTCAAGGCAAAGGACATTACAAAAGTGAGGTGGGACAATATAGTGAATGAAATAATGTTATGTTTAGCCACTGGGATCTGTGGTAAGCGAAACGTGGTAAGAGAAGTACCTGAAAAGCAAAGATTAGCTACAAACGCGCCGAATTGGTGCTTTGTTGTGTAAAAGAACATATGATAAGTCAACTGGTTTCTTTTGAGAAAATGACAGTAAACTGAAGTAAACATTGAAATAAAAATGCATGATTTAGTAAATACAGCAAAAACTGCTGATCACACTGATCGCAACAATAAGTACACAGATTTACACACTGGCTAGATGTCCCAACTTTGGAACTTTCTTCTTGCCTCTTGGGCTGACTGGCGCACTGGTCGAACATCGGCCAAGGGTTTAGGCACCGAGTCAGCTTGTGGTTGCAACTGGAGGTCCACGTTCTCAGTGGAAGAGTCACTGGGTATTTCCAGCGGGTGGAGATGGGCCACAGAACGTTTGAGCACATTTCCAGATGGCAGTTGCACCTCTGCTGATCGTACCTGCCCATCTTTGCTGTGGAACAGCTTGACGATTTTTCCCATTTTCCACTGCGCTCTTGGAAGATTATCATGGATTAGGACCACAGTACCAACTCTAGGTACAGCAACCACTTGACCTCGTTTCTGGTTCAGCTTCCATTGGGTTCTCTCCCTCAAGCTGGGGAGGTATTCGTCCAGAAATAGTCTCCAAAACTGGTCTATCTTTGAGTCATTTGTTCTCCAAATCTGAGCAAGTCTTTCAGACAGTTTCTGACTTTCATGCTGGTAGTCTGGATCGAGAGGGGTGTCTAGCTGATCACGTGCCACTGCACTTGACAATGTTTGCTTGTTGAATGTGAACAGCAGCTTATTTGGAGTCAAAACTACACTGGAGTTGATGTCATCTCCTACATAAGTTAGTGGGCGATCATTGATCAGAGCTTCCACTTCTGCTAACAGTGTCGCCAACTCCGCAAGATCGATCTGTTTCTTGCCCAACACCTTCTTGAGTGGTGCTTTCACACACTGAACCATTCTTTCGTAAAAGCCGCCCATCCAAGGAGCCAACTCTGTAATGAATCTCCACTGGATGCCTCTGGATGACAGAAAGTCATGGACCTCTGTATTGTTGTACAGTTGAGTAAACAGCTGTTGAGCAACTTTGAACTGCCGTGCATTGTCCGAGATTAGCTGCTGAGGTACTGTGATCTTGGCAAAGAATCTGCGCAGGGCTAGCAGAAATTGTTCAGTGGTCATATCTTGTACGATTTCGAGATGCACTGCTCTGACTGTGCGACAGGTGAATAAGCACACCCACACCTTTTGGGATCCACTATTAGTCTTCACAAACACTGGGCCAAAGTAATCCAAGCCAGTGCACTGGAAAGGACTACACTCAGCTACTTCTTTTGGCAAAGGTGGAAAGACAGGTGCTTGAAATGGTCCTCCAGTAGCACGTCGACAAATCTGGCACTGCCGCAGAACCTTTTTGACAGTAGCTCTACCCTGAGTGACCCAGTACTCTTGACGTACTGCTGCCAACGTTTGTGCAGTTCCACAGTGCAAAAAGTCTTTGTGAACCTGCTGGATCACAAGTCTAGTGAAATGACTTTGGGCAGGGAGGAGTTTTGGCTGTTTGGCACTCTCAGTAAGTTTCAGAAGCTGGAAACGCCCATGACAGTGCAGCACACCATCTTCATCCAACTGCAGTCCCAACTCTTTGCACAGCTTGGTTGGCTTTTTGTGAATACTGTTCACTGACTTCAGGTCTTTCTCCAGCCATTCCTTCTGAACAGCTTTCTCCCATAGAACTTTCGCTCTCCTGAGCTCTGCAGGTGGTATTTGTTCTTTGGTCACCAAGGTAGTTATTGAGGGCCGTTTTCCCAGTCGTTTCCAACACGTTACTGCATGAAGAACCCAAACAGTGACCCGTAGTAGTCTAAGAAGGCTAGAGAAGCAGTGAGGGTTGATCACCTGGTCAATCCTCTGAACATTCTTAATTTGAGCTGTCTCTTCAGAGCCCTCCCCCACGGCCAAAGCACAATGCAAGTGTTTAGCTGCTGCTTGGGGCCACTGACTGGCGTCCTGAACTAGCCAGGTTGGACCATGCCACCACAACTGGTTGTTAGCCAATTCTGGCAGGCCACCTACCCATGGTCTGGTGGCTAAATCTGCAGGGTTCTCAGCAGTATCTACATAGTAGAAATCGATGGAGTTGTCAGATCGTATACTTCTGACCCGATTCTCCACAAACACAGATAGCTTCCGAGTTGTTTGTATCCAGCTGAGGGCAATCGTTGAGTCAGAGTACAGCACTGTGGTTTCTACTTGAAGTTGCAAAATCTCCTGAAGTTTGCCTCTCAGCCATCGGAGCGCCTTTGCCCCAATGTAGATTGCCATAAGCTCCAGTCTGGGAATAGTCGCTTCAGACTTGTCTCTCAATCGCTTAGGAGTAGGTCGGGCTTTGGCGAAAATCAGATGACTCTCACACTGGTTCGAAGTTTCCCATCGAAAGTAGATAGCAAGGGCATAAGCCTTCTTGGAGGCATCGCAGAAGCAGATTAGTGAGTACTTCCCATCAGAAGCACTGGGAGGTCCAATGTAGCGAGGAAACGTCAAAGTAGACACCTGAGCCAGCTGGTCCTCTATGGACTTCCAGTTAGCTGCCTGGGCTGGTGACAGTGGTTGGTCCCAGCCCCAAGACTCTTGCCAAAGCTCCTGCAGAAAGTCGATTCCAGTGAATCTGATTGGTGCCAACAAGCCCATTGGGTCAAACACTGCAGCTACCACTTGAGCCACTCTTCGTTTAGTAGGGACCTCTTGAGTAGACTTGAATGTCTTAGTTATTGACAACTCATCAGTCTCTGAATTCCACAAAACACCCAATACTTTGTCCTGGGTGGACTTTGCCTGATCAACTTCTGGAATAGAACTCATAAACTGTTGACAATTAGACCTCCACTCCCGCAAGTTCATGGCTGCACCATCCAGCAATTCATTTTTAGCTGCTTGATAGAAATCCAGGGATGCCTCTGGAGTGGCTGACCCTGTCACTACATTGTCCACATAGAGTGAATGCAGTAGCTGCTGTAGTCTGGGGTCATCTTGGTGAGGCTTCAGATGATGCTGCAGCACTGCTGCTAACAGAAAGGGACTTGACACCACCCCAAAAGGCACTCGGCAAAATCGATAGATCTGGATGTTTTTCTCCAAGTGGAGTGACTTTGGGTCCTTCAGCCATAAGAAGCGAGAAACGTCTCGATCAGGAAGTTGCAGACCAATCTGTAGGAATGCCTTTTCAATATCAGCAACCAGAGCAACAGGCCGAAGACGAAAACACACCAACAGGGCACACAGATCCTGAAGAAGTTGCTGAATAGGTCCGCAGTATAGACAGTCATTCAGACTATCGCATTGGACTTGAGGTGATGGTTTGGCAGAGGCATCGTACACTACTCTCAGCTTAGTTGTTGTCTTTCCAGGGGTCAGGATAGGGTGATGTGGGATGTAGTGTTTGATGTCCACTTCTGACACACCTGATTCAACCTTCTCAATGACTCCTTTTGCCAACTGGTCTTGCAGTGTCTTGTTGTAGCTTGCCAACAAAGTGCCACTCTTGTCACCTTTGAACCTGCGTACAAGCGATCTCAGTCGGCCAACCGCTAGTGCATAGTTCTCAGGAGGCAGTCTATCTGGCTTCCACGGGTACCTCACATAGTACCTGCCATTCTTCTTCATCACTGTCTCATTGAATTGCTCCAGTGCTCTATCGTTGTCAGTCTCAGTAATCGAATCCTTGATTCCAATTGTCTCCAGAGCTACAAATCGATCCCAGCCGGCATTATCCAAAGCTGGTTCTCTGGGTGGTTTCTTTTCCTCCGATTTGAGCATGACATCCTCAGAGGGAAACTCTTCGGCAGATTCAGACTTCACATGGATCCGATTCCAGTCTGAAGACGCAAACAGCACAGGCTCAGAAAGTAACTGCTTACCAAGCGTCAGTGACAGGAAACTCAGACAGCTCATAGTGCCAAACTCTTCCTGGTAGTCACTCTCCAAACGTCCAGACAGAATCCAACCAAAGTGAGACTGAAGCAAGTACAATCCTGGCGCACCCTGAATAGGAATCTTGCCAGGGAGCATGAAATCTGCATAGTAGTCATTTCCGATGATCAAATCAACCTCCATTTGATCTACAGTCGTTGGGAGTCTATCCGCTAGCTTGTAGTGCTGGATCTCCTGGATGATTGACTGATTTACTGGGTATCGTTTCATCGACTTTGTGAGATGCTCTGTGGGCCACACTGAAGCGAAAATGGTTTGGTAGCTACCATCCAATAGTTGCAGTTCGAACTGAACCTTCGAGCACTCTCTTGCAGTGGAGTTTGAGTTGCCAAATGTTGAGAGAGCGAATTTTTCCTTTTGGCCACTCTGCAATCCCAACTTGCGGCTCATTGACTCAGACAGGAAAACTCGAGAACTGCCATTGTCCAGTAGTACACGCAACTTCAGCTGCTGCTGAGGTTGAGAAGGATTTCGAATCGTTGTAGTCACAGTTTGCATGAGGGTGTGATGCACCTCCGATGCAAATGCAGCAGTCTCTTGAGAGAGTTCCTCAGTTGCCACAGTTGCAGACTGGTTAGACCTGCGAAAGTCACTGGGGCTCGAATTCACAGGTGATCCAAGCTTCTGAGGGCACAAACTACGATGATGATTGTTCTTGGCTTTGCAGTGGAAGCAGGACACTTGTTTCTGGCACTGTCTTACAGTATGACCTGGCATCATACAGCGAAAACAGCGACCTTTCACTTTCTCCTTGCGAGCCTCTAGAGTTGAAAACGTCCTGCACTCATCTGACCAGTGAGCTTTGCCACAGAACAGACACTTAGCTGGTAGCTTACTAGACTTGTTTTCGCCAGTAGAAGCCGTTAACGCACTGGCAGAAGCTTGGTTTTGACCACCAACTTGGCTTCTCCTTTGACTTCCACTGCCAAACGTTGGCTTCTGCTGATTTGGACTGGTTGAGCCACCTTTGGTCTCTGTTTTCAACTGAGTTCGCTGCTCAGCAATGAGCGTTGCATGCCGCTCACCTGTTTCCACAGTCGTTATGTACTCTTGCAGTGCTGGCCACAGTTGTCGCATGGTCAGACTTTCAAACTGGCCACACTTCTTTGCAATCTCCACAACCACTTGCTTCGGTAGTTTGGCCTGAATGGTAGAAACGAACACCCGATGGTAGGTATCCTCACCCAGAGCCCTTAGACTACGCAACACGTGGTCCACATCACTGTACATCTCCCTCAGTTTTGAAGGACTGTTTGTAGCTGGCGGCAATTGACTAAGCTTGAGGTAAAGTGCGTTGATGATCACCTGGTTGTTGCCGTATCGCTTGGTGATTATGTCCACCGCCTGTCTGTAATTCTCATTGGAAGGCAACAAACCTTGAATCGTTGTCAATGCCTCTCCAGTCAGGTAAGATCGCAAATAGCTGAACTTCTCAATCGGAGACAGCTTTGGATTCTTGTCCACCACCGCAGTAAATTGCGCCCAAAACGCTGGGAACGTCAGAATATCTCCTGAGAATTTTTCTAGCTCTAGCTTGGGAAGACGCGTAGAGGAAGTAGCAGTTGCAGCAGCAGCCGTTTCTTCTCCAACCTGCTGGCTGGTCACTAGTCTGTCTAAAATCTCAGTAGTCTTGTTCAGGTACTCCTGCAGTCTCTCCTCTGAAACGGAAGTCGTTGGGCTTTTAGCACCCTCTGGAATACCTGTCTTATCTTTTTCGAGCCACTGCTCAATCTCCAACAGTACGTCCTCCACCTTTTCCTTAAAGTCAAAGTCAGTGTCATTTTCTGACTGTACCTTAGCGAGTTCGTCTTCAGAGAGGTCCTGTTGGTCCAACTCAATGGACAGCTTTGCGACGATGTCGTCAAATTGAGCAATCTTTTGCTGCAGTTTCTTTTCAATAAATCGAACTTCTTCGACTTGCTTCACTTTTTCATCGCCGTCCAGTCCCTCAGCCAGTAAAGTTTGAACTCTGTCGATCTCTTGGTCGAACAGGTTGCGCAGCTTGGTTCTCTGACCTTTCAACAGTCGGACAGACATCGTACAGTAGTATAAGAGGAAAGAATTTAGCTGATACTTTTACTTTTATCGAGGAACGAGAAAACAAGTTTTTTACCTGTATCAGAAGCTCAGAAGCACACGACAATCACGTCGGCTGCTCACCAATTTTATGCGGTGGCCTGTTAAAACACGCATAAAAGAAAAGCTAGACGCGCTAGTTCGTAGGCAGTAGTAGAAAGTTTAGTAAACGGAGTAAAACAGTTATTTATATTTATTCTATTAACAAAACTACACAAAACCAATTAGTGAGTAATATAGCGCGCCAAGTAGTTTAGTAACAATACAGTCAATATGTAGGTGGCCTAAATCTCAAGTAGTATTGCTATTCTCTACTCCCCAGTTCTCCTCTTTTCTTTTTGTCCCCTCCTTCTGCTGGTGGTGACTAATTTTCTCTTCCACAGCTTGCGTCGATTAGCGGCCGCTCTTGGGCCGCTGCCATGGAATGTGGCGATTCACCGGCCATTGGTTGCGATAACCGCAGGCTCTTAGTCAGCTGGTCTTAATTGGCCGATCGAGCCGCAGCGCTCGATACGGAATTGTAAAGCAGCCGCCAGAACGAGTCCTTTCTAACTGGCGCTTGTTGCAGTTCAGATCGCCGTTAGTGGGAGCGCAATCTCGCCGTTCGCGACAAATGGCCTGTTCCTGTGCTGTTCATTTTGGAAGCTGTCAAGGTTATGGATGCAGGGAGGTGGGAGATTGGTGGGGGGAGAAGAACACAAACAACTGGTGGGGGGTGGGCGCGGGTTTGGTTTCCAAACGGTTTATTTTGTAAGGAAGAAAAAAAAGAAAAAAAAAAAAAGAAAGAATCAAAAAGGGGGGTGTGTTAACTTCCCCCTTCAAAACTTCTTCTTCCACCAAGATTGTTGAGCCTGGCCAATACGTTGCGTTAAAGAATGAAGCTCTGAATGGTTATGGCGTTCAACTGAGTTCTCTTTGCAGCCCAGGTTGTTGAGCCTGCCCCAAACATCGTGTTGAATAGTGTGCAAGCTCCATATGGTGAATGGCCTGTTCCTGTGCGCTTCGTTCTGGAAGCTATCAAGGTTATGGACTGAAGCTGATGTGACATTGGCAACTGCAGATGACCCAGAAGTGCTGAAGCTTTGAGCTCCTGATCTGGTCTACAAACAGTTTCTGTAGTTCCAAAGGAAGAAAAGCTGATTAAAGAAAGGCTCAATGAAGAAACTGGGTGATGCTATCAAAAGGCTCTTCAAAAGCTTCTCTTACCACCAAGATTGTTGAGCCTGACTAATACGTTGTGGTGAAGAATCAAGTTCTGAATGGTGAATGGCGTTCAACTGAATTCTCTTTCCAGCCAGGTTGTTGAGCCTGCCCAAACATCGTGTTGAATAGTGTGCAAGTTCTATATGGTGAATGGCCTGTTCCTGTGCTGTTCATTTTGGAAGCTGTCAAGGTTATGGACGCATGCAGATGTGACATTGGCAACTGAAGATGACCCAGAACTGCTGAAGCTTTGAGCTCGTGATCTGGTCTACAAACAGTTTCTGTAGTTCCAAAGGAAGAAAAGCTGATTAAAGAAAGGCTCAATGAATAAACTGGGTGATGTTACCAATTCGCTCTTCAAAAGCTTCTCTTACCACCAAGATTGTTGAGCCTGGCCAATACGTTGCGTTAAAGAATGAAGCTCTGAATGGTTATGGCGTTCAACTGAGTTCTCTTTGCAGCCCAGGTTGTTGAGCCTGCCCCAAACATCGTGTTGAATAGTGTGCAAGTTCCATATGGTGAATGGCCTGTTCCTGTGCGCTTCGTTCTGGAAGCTATCAAGGTTATGGACTGAAGCTGATGTGACATTGGCAACTGCAGATGACCCAGAAGTGCTGAAGCTTTGAGCTCCTGATCTGGTCTACAAACAGTTTCTGTAGTTCCAAAGGAAGAAAAGCTGATTAAAGAAAGGCTCAATGAAGAAACTGGGTGATGTTATCAAAAGGCTCTTCAAAAGCTTCTCTTACCACCAAGATTGTTGAGCCTGACTAATACGTTGTGGTGAAGAATCAAGTTCTGAATGGTGAATGGCGTTCAACTGAATTCTCTTTCCAGCCAGGTTGTTGAGCCTGCCCCAAACATCGTGTTGAATAGTGTGCAAGTTCTATATGGTGAATGGCCTGTTCCTGTGCTGTTCATTTTGGAAGCTGTCAAGGTTATGGACGCATGCAGATGTGACATTGGCAACTGAAGATGACCCAGAACTGCTGAAGCTTTGAGCTCGTGATCTGGTCTACAAACAGTTTCTGTAGTTCCAAAGGAAGAAAAGCTGATTAAAGAAAGGCTCAATGAATAAACTGGGTGATGTTACCAATTCGCTCTTCAAAAGCTTCTCTTACCACCAAGATTGTTGAGCCTGGCCAATACGTTGCGTTAAAGAATGAAGCTCTGAATGGTTATGGCATTCAACTGAGTTCTCTTTGCAGCCCAGGTTGTTGAGCCTGCCCCAAACATCGTGTTGAATAGTGTGCAAGTTCCATATGGTGAATGGCCTGTTCCTGTGCGCTTCGTTCTGGAAGCTATCAAGGTTATGGACTGAAGCTGATGTGACATTGGCAACTGCAGATGACCCAGAAGTGCTGAAGCTTTGAGCTCCTGATCTGGTCTACAAACAGTTTCTGTAGTTCCAAAGGAAGAAAAGCTGATTAAAGAAAGGCTCAATGAAGAAACTGGGTGATGTTATCAAAAGGCTCTTCATAAGCTTCTCTTACCACCAAGATTGTTGAGCCTGACTAATACGTTGTGGTGAAGAATCAAGTTCTGAATGGTGAATGGCGTTCAACTGAATTCTCTTTCCAGCCAGGTTGTTGAGCCTGCCACAAACATCGTGTTGAATAGTGTGCAAGTTCTATATGGTGAATGGCCTGTTCCTGTGCTGTTCATTTTGGAAGCTGTCAAGGTTATGGACGCATGCAGATGTGACATTGGCAACTGAAGATGACCCAGAACTGCTGAAGCTTTGAGCTCGTGATCTGGTCTACAAACAGTTTCTGTAGTTCCAAAGGAAGAAAAGCTGATTAAAGAAAGGCTCAATGAATAAACTGGGTGATGTTACCAATTCGCTCTTCAAAAGCTTCTCTTACCACCAAGATTGTTGAGCCTGGCCAATACGTTGCGTTAAAGAATGAAGCTCTGAATGGTTATGGCGTTCAACTGAGTTCTCTTTGCAGCCCAGGTTGTTGAGCCTGCCCCAAACATCGTGTTGAATAGTGTGCAAGTTCCATATGGTGAATGGCCTGTTCCTGTGCGCTTCGTTCTGGAAGCTATCAAGGTTATGGACTGAAGCTGATGTGACATTGGCAACTGCAGATGACCCAGAAGTGCTGAAGCTTTGAGCTCCTGATCTGGTCTACAAACAGTTTCTGTAGTTCCAAAGGAAGAAAAGCTGATTAAAGAAAGGCTCAATGAAGAAACTGGGTGATGTTATCAAAAGGCTCTTCAAAAGCTTCTCTTACCACCAAGATTGTTGAGCCTGACTAATACGTTGTGGTGAAGAATCAAGTTCTGAATGGTGAATGGCGTTCAACTGAATTCTCTTTCCAGCCAGGTTGTTGAGCCTGCCCCAAACATCGTGTTGAATAGTGTGCAAGTTCTATATGGTGAATGGCCTGTTCCTGTGCTGTTCATTTTGGAAGCTGTCAAGGTTATGGACGCATGCAGATGTGACATTGGCAACTGAAGATGACCCAGAACTGCTGAAGCTTTGAGCTCGTGATCTGGTCTACAAACAGTTTCTGTAGTTCCAAAGGAAGAAAAGCTGATTAAAGAAAGGCTCAATGAATAAACTGGGTGATGTTACCAATTCGCTCTTCAAAAGCTTCTCTTACCACCAAGATTGTTGAGCCTGGCCAATACGTTGTGTTAAAGAATGAAGCTCTGAATGGTTATGGCGTTCAACTGAGTTTTCTCTTTGCAGCCCAGGTTGTTGAGCCTGCCCCAAACATCGTGTTGAATAGTGTGCAAGTTCCATATGGTGAATGGCCTGTTCCTGTGCGCTTCGTTCTGGAAGCTATCAAGGTTATGAACTCAAGCTGATGTGACATTGGCAACTGCAGATGACCCAGAAGTGCTGAAGCTTTGAGCTCCTGATCTGGTCTACAAACAGTTTCTGTAGTTCCAAAGGAAGAAAAGCTGATTAAAGAAAGGCTCAATGAAGAAACTGGGTGATGTTACCAAAAGGCTCTTCAAAAGCTTCTCTTACCACCAAGATTGTTGAGCCTGACCAATATGTTGTGTTGAAGAATGAAGTTCTGAATGGTGAATGGCGTTCAACTGAATTCTCTTTCCAGCCCAGGTTGTTGAACCTGCCCCAAACATCGTGTTGAATAGTGTGCAAGTTCCATATTGTGATTGGCCTGTTCCTGTGCTGTTCATTTTGGAAGCTGTCAAGGTTAAGTCAAGGATTCGATCTGATGTAACATTGGCAACTGAAGATGACTCAGAGCTGCTGAAACTTTTGAGCTTCTCAGCTGGCCTACAAACAGTTTCTGCAGTTCCAAAGGAAGAAAAGTTTATTAAAGACATGCTCAGTAGAGGTAATGACTCATGTTACCAAAAGAATCTTCAAATGGCTTCTCTTTCCATTCGGCTAGTCATGAGGAGATTGTTGAGCCTGACCAAAACATCATATTCAATAGTGCGAAAGTTCCATATAATGAATGGGCTGAACCTGTGCTGTTCATTCTGGAAGATGTTGTGGTAAAAGACTCCATCCAATGTTACTTTGGGAACTGAAGATGACTTGGAACTGCTGTACTTCTCATCTCCAACGGTCTCTGCAGTTCCCCAAGGAATGAAAGCTGATTAATTAAAGAAAGACCCAATGCTTAAACTGGTTTTGTGTTCCCAAAACGCTCTTCAATTGACTGCTCTGAGGTTACCAAAGGATGTTCAACTGGCTTCTGTGTGCATTCTGCTAGTCTTGGTCAGATCGTCAGGTGGTGGTATGTGGTATTGTCAGGTATTTAGTATTTACATTGAAGCTTAGGTACACAGTTGCTAAAAAAAATTTTTGAAGGCCAAAAATTTTTGCTTTTTTTAAATTAAATTAAAAATTTTTTTGAAAATCGTCTTGAATGGGTCCAGCGTGCTAGTACACGTACTTACAACAAATTTTCCACTTTTACACCTCAAATCAGTTAAGAAACCTGTTCGAAAACGACAATACAGGTCTAAACACTGCCTGTAACTGCATAATTTCACCAAAAATTGCCTTTAGAGGCACTTCTAGGTGAATCCTAAAGAAGGATTTCTTAAGCAGTCGCTGTTAGGCTCAATGCAAATGAAGTATTATGCAGGTTGCTGGATAAAATGTTGGCTGCTTCCAAAGAATTTACAAAACATTGCATGTATGGACATGAATTTCCCCAGTTTTTCCCTTAATTTGCATATTGATTTTTCAGAAAAAAATTTTTTGAGCCTTCAAAAAAGCTTTCTTTTTTAAAAAAGTCTTTCTTTAATTTTTGACCCTAACAACGGTGCTTAGTTGTGAGATTTTCTTACCTCTAACTCACCTTTGAGCATCACCTCAGGGTGGTCCGGGAAAAAAGTCCAAAAAACGCCTATTTTGCCTTAAATAAGCGAAAGTTTTCGAGAGGGGGGATCGGGAGGGGGTATGTCCGGCCGAGGGGGAGTATGGGCCGGTGAGGGGGAGGGGTAAACCCCCCTTACACCCCCGGCCCATGTATGCCTTTGAGGTTCTACAACGGTTTTCGGATTTGCGTGGCTTAACGCTAAGGGATATTTTATCTCGCCAGCCAGAGATACTCAAAGCGGTATCTTGCTATAGAGTGGCATCCATAGTTGCTGTACATAAGAAGCAGGCCAGGCGTGCGGTAGTATTTTATCGGGCTCTGGGCCGGGCAGTAACAAAAAGTGTAGTTGCCGGCCGTACCCCGCAACGGGAGGGTTCTGATTTTGATATCTGGCCTGGTGGGAAGGCCGTGAGGGCATACCTTGCCTCTGCGGCCACCCGGCCTGCCTGGAAAATACGTACATGAGTAGGTGCCTGTGCACATGCATATGCACTACTATGTATGTTAGCACTGACTGTTCACTAGCTTGTAATCAAAATTAATAATACTGAGTTGAAAGATTCACATTATTTCGAAAATTGAAATTGCTAATAGTGTTTTCTGCTGTCCCTACAAAACACATATATAGTCTATCAAATGAAAAAAGTTGTGCTTATTTTTTCTTTAGTGACAGGCCAGGTTCCAGATAGCCAGGTATTATTTGCCTAAAATACGAATGTTTTCAATAAAATACCTTTTTTGCGCTTTTCAAGTTGTAGGCCCGACCAGGTGCAAATTTTTTACTGGATCCCGATCCAGATCCGACGCTCTTGTTCAGCAGCCTTTTATTGCCACAGCATGCTTCGACACTTATCGCAAAACCGACCCAAGTGGTGTCACGGCCACCCACAATATCTCATCGCACGTCATAAGTGCAACTAGGCATGTGGGTTCTTTAGCCTTAGCTTAGCTTATATTGCCAAATCCGTATCCGAACATCCAGTCAGGCCTTGAAGCTAGTGGTCAGTCAGTGATTGGGGAGAGGGACGGGCTGAGGAAGGGGGAGTGCTGGACAGGTTGTAACCACTGTCTGGAACTCTACCAGGCATTGGGAGTCACGAGAAGAGTGGATAGCTAGATTCCCAATAGGATTCATGACGTGAGGCTGATTGATAGGGTTTGCGTTCTTCTTCTGTTGGCTCAACTGATTTTCAAACTGAAGCTGTACTCTGCACTCTTCCCTCAACACTTTTAGGAGTAGTTGTTGCAGTCACAGTAGGTAGTAAGTAGTAGTGAGGGAAGAATGGTTTGGTTGACTCAATTGGTTTTTCTTCTTAGAGAATGGTTAGTTGAGCACATAGAACTACGTTTTAGGTGAAATCCGTGTATGCATAGGTTTAGGCCCAAAAGCGCATTAGTGCCATGGCTATTTTAGGTTTGCCGCTTGTAGCTTGTTGGTTTTTGGAGTGAGTCGCTAAACGCAGTGTGTGCCCTTCTTCCTGCTTACGCTATTTGCATATTTGTGATTGAGTTAGGCTCCAGCGCATAGGTTGCGTAGGTAAATTGTTGATTAAAATGTTTTGTTATTTTAGTCATATACAGTAGAACGTTTGTGTTGGTTTGGCATCATAGTATTTTTCGCAAAACAACAAATTTTTGTGCGCTTTCAGTTAGTATGTTAAATCTGACTAAAAAACTAAAATCACTATTGTCAACCAAAAGAGCTAGCGTAACCATACATGTAACAGGGGGTCTGGGGGGTCTGCCCCCACCCGACTTAGGCCAGACCCCCCTGGATGGGACCCCCCCTCGAGACGATTTTTCCTACCCCCTCTGATTTTTCTGGCAAGTAATTTTTGAGCAAATTTTTGCGATTTTTTACAATTTCAGACACAAAAATTGACAAAATCGCCTGCAAAACAGCACTTTTTTGTTGTATTTCAGCACAAATTAGCGATTTTTGGCGATTTTTAGCCAAAAAATGCGATTTTTGAGCGTTTTTTAGTGCCCAACCCCCTCCCAAAATTTTGGCTCAGACCCCCCTGGCCGGGGCCAGACCCACCCAACCCCCCTCCCCCTTCGGCGGATGACCTGTTACATGTATCAGCGTAACTATGAAAATTACCAATAAAATAAAATGGCCAAACGTTTGAATCAACATTTTACAACTCTGATGGGTGGCTGGGTAGTTGTGGTTGTGGTTTAGTACGGATGTAGGTGGTGGGCTGGTTTTGTAGATTTTTGGGTGAGATGGGAAAAACTAATTGTGCCATGCTTTTCGGTTTGGAGATCTGAGGGCAATCGAAGCTGAGTGCATTCCCTTTTGACCAGTCTCTCTGCGTCTTGGGTGCTACTGGGCTTCTTGGCTACGCTCTTGCTTGTGTACAGTCTGCCCAGCACTCAAAAGAAGCTCCTTCTGAAGCCCCTAGGTGTCCCTTTCCCCCAATTGCAGTCAGGACAGTGCCATCATGCACGGTGCCGCACCTTGCGTGATGGTACTGTTCTGGCTGCTAATATTAAATGCACTGCCTATCACACACAAGACAACCAAACTGAAGCAGCAGTTTCTGAGGTGCCACTTAATTGTTTTGGTTTGATCAGTCAGGCAAAGTAAGGTAGCAGTGTCATGCGTTCGCTGGGTATTGCTTTGTTCTGAACAGGTGAGTTTAGGTACATTTTTGTTGTCTTGCTTACTGTACTACATTACAGCATAAAATGTTTGTTTTAGAGTCGAATGGACAACTTACGCATGCGCAAAAGTGGCACAGCAGAGGAAAGAAACAGTGTCAACAATTGTGATTCGAAGTGCTACACGCCCAGTCATTTGGCATAACATACGGTACTGACTTCACACCCTGCACCTCAAAGAGAATTGAAATTGGGGATTTTCAAAAACGACGGAAAATCCCATAGTTAAGGACATACATGTAACAGGTCATCCGCCGAAGGGGAGCGGGTTTGGGGGTCTGATCCCAAATTCTAGGGAGGGGGTTGGGCACTCAAAAACGCTCAAAATCGCGATTTTTCGGCTAAAAATCGTCAAAAATGGCTCATTTGGGATCAAGTAAAACTAAAAAGCACTGTTTCAAGGCGATTTTAGCAATTTTTGTGTCTTAAATTCCAAAAAAATCGCAAAAATTTGCTAAAAAATTACTTGCCAGAAAAATCGGACTGGCCTAAGTCAGGTGGGGCAAACCCCCAGACAGACCCCCTGTTACATGTACTGTATGGTTAAGGAAATTGGTACCATACCGTCTAGAATCAAACCACTGAATCAGTGGTTAATGGACATAGATTTTACCAGAAAGCTCGACCACTCAACAGACAATAGTTAAACTCTGTTTAGAGTGGCAAAGCAAAGAAGAGGAGGTGGTAAGGACCGGAATCCGGGCTCTCTCGACAAACCAACTAACACCTCTTAGCAAATGCACAGAGACGGAAATGCAAAAATGGTAATGTGGTAAGTGGGAAAAGCAAGCACTGTATTGCACTGCAATGTGATTGTTGCAGGAGTGTGGAAGACTGGAACACCAAGACAGAAAGAATCTCAATCGTATGTTTGTGCGTGTTCGTACATTTGTTTGTGTGCTTCTCTCTAACTTATTTTTAGAAAGGCAGGTAATGAATGTGGAGATGTTTTTGTAACTTCATCTGTCCTTCAGAGTGATCCTTCTACGGACATGGCCGTTTACATCCATCTCCACTCTCTTTCGCTCTTTCTTCAGTATGGCACTTCGCAAGAGGGGAAACTTCCCTATTCTTGGTGGCTGGAGCAGATGGACAGCTGCTGTGGTTTGGTATGCGTAGCAGGCTTTCTGTTGAGAGTGACCGTTGTCTTGCAGAGGTTCCTATCCACGTGCTATCGTCACAACAACTATCTCTGATCGTGGCAAAGTTTGCACATTGCATCGCCCATAGTAGACGTGTCTGCAGAAGCGCCAAAAGAACCTTTACATAGTCATGGTTCCAAGCGCCATTTGGTGTCAGATTACCTTATGAGTAAAAATATTGAGTGTATTTTAAGCTGCAGTACTCGATTTTAATGCCTCCGCTGACACACAGTGCGCGAGTCTATATGGCATGGTTGTAATTTTTTTGTACTGGAATGTGCACACATTACAGTATGTTTATTTTAGAGTTGAAAGTAGATGTAAACTTACCCGGCAAGAATGGTAAAACAAAGGCAGACTGACACAGGAATGCAAAACGGTAATGTGGTAAGACGAAAGGCACGTACTGTACGTGTCATACATGTACTAAGGGGTTTGGTGGTTACCCCCTCCTGAAAAGGCCAAACTCCCTCACCCCCACCCCGAGACAGGTTACGGGACCCCCTGACCCAAAAGTACAAGTACTAGTAGTGGCTCCAGTACTAACAAACTGGCTCAGAAATCACTAATATTTAGCCTAAAATTCGCTTGAAAAGCCTTTCAACTGCTGATATTTAAGAAAAATCGGGGTTTTTCTGAGCCTTTTTGTCATTTTTTGCTTGTTTTTAGCTCTAAAACGCTATTTGGCAGCTTAAAATAGCGATTTTTAGCGTCCTTACTGAAAAAAACGTGCTAACAACGCAGTTCCAGGCGTTTTGGAGCTTTTTGAAATTTTGGCCCCCCTCTGGGCGAAACCCCCTCGACCCCCCACCTGAGGAAAAACCCCCTCCCCCCGGTCGGCCCGGAGCTGTTACATGTATGGTACATGTTAGTTGCAGGAGTGCGGTAGACTGGAAAAGAGCTGAAACAAAGGAAGTAAAAGGAAATCCTGACTGCTGGGAAAGACGCCCAAATACTGGAAACTGGGTTGGGTCACAGTTTACGCTCATTGACGAAACATGGCTGCATTTTGTAGGGAGAGTCACCTCTGACTTGCTGTAACGTGTTTTAGAAAGGCAAGGTGAACGCGGAAGACTTCGTGAGTCCATCTGTCGGGTGAGCTTTCTACGAACATAGCCGATTACATCTCCACTACGTTCTCGTCGTTCTCGCAAGAGACCAAGCTTCCCGATTATTTTTGTGGCTGGAGCAGATGGACAGCTGCTACGAGATCCGAGGTCTCTTGACTGAACTAAGACCTTGCAACGGACAGACACGGAAATGCAAAAGCGGTAATGTGGTACGTAACTCTAAAAGGCACGTACAGTACATGTACTCCGATCGGATCCTTACGGCCTACGATCAGACTCGTGGTCCATTTCGCTACCCCATCCCCGTGATTCGTCATCTCGGACGTTGCCCTCTTTCACTGCCAGCCACTCCTAGCCATGCTGCTGGGTACCGGTCACCAAGAGGGCGGCCGGCGTGTTGATGCCATCATTCTGACAGCTGCCGACGGCCGCCGGTGCCCCATATTTCTTGTCCGGCCGGCCCAGTACAGGCAGAACAAGAAGAAAGAAACAGACCGCGATACTCAGCTTTACTTGGCACGCACGGCCACACGTAGACAGCTTCTAGGCACACACACTAACTACAATAAAAGTCGGTCCGTCCACTGACCTACCAAAAAACCATTCGGAACTGTGAAAGGGGTGACAGCATTGTACGCGAACCACTACATTAAGAATTTAGTCTAACCTAAAGGCACAATCAACAAAGTACGGTAATGTACCAATTTAAACATCAAAGGTGCCAACTAATCACAAATTTATAACAGCTAACAACAACATAAACGTCAACTAATTAACAAACGTCAACTAATCAACAAAACAAAATTCAACAACAAATAGCTTTGTCGTGCTCTCCTGGGCACGACACCATATGCCAGAGGGCTCCCGGCATAGTTGGTTTCTCAGACAGCTTCTGACATCGTAGATCTTCTCCAAACGCGGTGGGCTTTGTGGAGCGGCTTCGGTGCAACGGCAGATCCAGTCGGTTCCCATTTTACCTACTCGCTGTCACCAGCTTTCGGTGGCCTGGGTGGAGCTTTGCACCGACGACCAACTCTTTGCGGCAAGAAACTTGTCGCGCCGAGAGGATAAGCGCACGACGTCGCGCACAGTGGCTATGCGGCCTAAACCACTACACCAACTGTGCCGGCAAGGCACGTACTATACGTGATTGTTGCAGGAGTGCGAATGACTGGTCCAAAATAGAGGAATAAGAAGAAAATCTACTAAGAGACCGAAATACTGAAAACAAGGTTGGGGCCACTGTTTTATACGTCTTGACGAAATTTTTCAGAATATTGGGCATTTCTGGTTGAAAAGTTATTCTGTAAAGAGTGAATTTACGTACGTACAACGATATTTTCTCATTTTCAGCCCATTTACGTTTGGTACCTGCATTCTAAGTACGTGCGTCAACATGGTGGTTTAGTTGTACACCGTGCGTCCCTGGTTTTGATGCAGTTTGGTTGCATTTTGTAGGGAGAGTCACCTCTGACTTGCAGTTTTGTTCAGAACCACCGGATGGCCAGCGCACCAAGTTTTCACGCGGTCATCGACTTGGTTGGTGCTAGCACCAGCTCGTCGCGGAGGTCCGATGAGCATCAGAAAAAAATGTGACGTTTTGAGTCGGTGATCTTAGCCCAATACTTGAGTGTTTTGGGGGTGTCTGCCGACCAGAACAAAATTGAGCATTTTTAGTTGGCTGCGAACGCAATGCCAGGTCGTCTTGTGACTCTGGTTACTCTGGTAATTTTCTTCTCGTTGAGCTGTTGTTAGTTAGTGCTGAAAATTTCAGTTAAGTGGGGTAGCTTGTTGTGGAGTGCATTCTACGCTGGTGCAACCGCACAGTCGTGCTTCGAGAACAGTTATGATTTCATAATGTAGAGAGGGTAATGGGTGCAATGAACTGTAGAGACGTTGCTCTTATGAATTCTCAGCTGTGTTGTCTAAATTCATCTTAACCGTAATGGTAGCTCGATCACTTAACCAGACTCTTTTTACGTACTTTCTCTTTAGCCGGACTGGATGGATCTCACCTTACTCTTTCAATTCACTACCGACGTCGTGGCCATTTCGCTATCACTCCGTTCTTACCACCAAGCAACGGGTGTTTTGACTGTTGGCTTGAAGTGGTTGGGATGTCGATCAACCAGTGCGCACTGTATATTGTATTCGTTGTTGTTTGTTTTGTTTTTCTCTGCCCTTTCGGACAGCTCAGGACAACTTTTCAGAGCCTTTCTCTGTAGTAGTGGGTGTAGCTACCCTCCCCTTTGCTGTCGTCACTGGTCAGGTGCAACGGCAGCTAAGGCTTGGTTCCGGTTTACCTACGTCCAATGGCCACTTGCCATCATTGGGTTTTTGGTTCCCTGGGTACATCCAGTCGCTTCGACCGGCATCGAACCCGCAAACAACCGCTCCCGCAGATGCCGTGACATGGATAGCATAATAAACTACCCATGGCCAAGACGCGACTGTTTTTGCAGCTGATCCGTGTTTACTGCAGAAAACAGTAATTTGCCAGTTCTGCTAGCTCTCCACATGGATATGGATTCAGTTTGTTTGATTGGTCGGCAACGAGTCAGTTGTCTTCACTCAACCAGCTCAGTATGTACATGTATGTCCTTGTCTTGAAACAAAAATTTCTGTTTTCGCGCTTGCTGTAAGTTTCTGTGCTGAATACGTAGCTTTTTGCATACGGACAACTGTAGGTTGCTCGTGCGTTGTATGGCAGTGTGTCTACAGTACCTAACTCTACATGTGTAGCAGTGCTTCTGGTCCCAAAACATGTCACCCAGTGCCAATGCCTTGCTTTCCCGGCTTAAGAACTGGCACATTCATACATGGGCCGGGGGGTAAGGGGGTATACCCCTCCCCCTCGGCCGGCCATACCACCCCCTCGGCCCCCCTCCGGATTTTTCCGGCCCATGTATGGGCACATTGCCTTAATAAACATCAGACAGTCTCCTGTCGATCTCTGGTAGGGTTTTCTGCAATTCAATAGACTTTGCTTGCCGACCGTAATAGTACTAGCAAACATACATGTATCAGCTCCCGGCCGACCTGGGGGAGGGGGTTTCCTCAGGTGGGTGGTCGAGGGGGTTTCGCCCAGAGGGGGGTCCAAAATTTCGAAAAGCTCCAAAACGCCTGGAAATGCGTTTCTAGCACGTTTTTTTCAGTACGGACGATAAAAATCGCTATTTCGAACTGCCAAATATCGTTTTAGAGCTAAAAACAAGCAAAAAAATGACAGAAAGGGCTTCCAAAAACACCGTTTTCTCTTAAATATAAAAAGGAAACGCAAAATTCGGTTTCCAAAGGCTTTTCAAGCGAATTTTTAGCTAAAAATTAGTGATTTCTGAGCCAATTTGTCAGTACTGGAGCCACCACTGTCAATGCTCAATGATGACCTTCAGCTTTAACTGTTACGCAACTTTTTTACTCACCACCAAGTCAAGCATTTTTGACAATCGTTTAGCTGATGCTTAACTTATTTCTATGACTTGCAGTTTGCTGGGAAATACGTTACGCAAAGTCATTACATAATGATTATACAAACGAATTTACCGCGTTACAGTAATTTATAAAATCAGAGCTTAAAGAAACCGATTGCCGGCTCAATCCCACCTGGCAAGGCAAACTGCCTTATTAAATTTTACCCTAAAGGGTGATCCTAACTCTGAACCTGCACTGCACCCAGCTAAGCCTGAACCTAAGCGTCAGCTTAAAACTGAGGCCTAAAGTTAGGGTGGTCGGCGGATGGGGGAATGGTCCGCGTACCGTGACCGAGGTGTACAAATGTGCCCAGTGGCGTATCCAGGATTTTGGAAGGGGGGGTAAAATTTTTAAAGTGCCTGGTTCGGCCGCTGTCCAACCAGGCTAAGAAAGTTTAGCAAAATTAGCCTTAAAAAACGCGTTTAAAACGAATTCCGTGCTTAAAACTAACAGAAATTACAAGTTTTAGTAGTTTATAATGGCCTGGTTGGGCTTCTGCCCGACCAGACCGAGAAAATTTTGAAAATTTAGCGTTCAAAAACGCATTTAGAAGGCATTCTGAGTACAAAATAGACAGTTTTAGCACATGATTCATTAGTTTCTTATATTTTTGACAGACTTTTCTTCCTACCTCCACCGCAAAGTGGGGGTGTACCCACCCTACACCCCCCCGCTGGATTCGCCACTGAATGTGCCCCGAAATTTGCGAACAAAATTTCGTGAATTTTAAACTACATTCCCGCGTGGGGTTCCGTACCAGGCTGGGGGTTCGAATTCGGTGGGGGTCCGGGGATCCGAATCCATATTACCGATCCGGTGGTGAGATACACGACTAGGGATGCAACCGAATACAAAAATACCGAATACCGAATACCGAAGCGGATTTTCGGAACCGAATAATACCGAATAATACCGAATATTGATGATTTGCCGGCGCAGAATGCAAAAAATTTACTGTCCAACTAATATTGCTTGTTTTTGCTAAACTTTTTAATGCTAAAAATGCTGTAGAGTGACGTATTGTTTGAATGTTATAGATTTAACCATGCCTGTAACTAAAACAAGCCCTATTTGGTCGTTCTTTACCTACATGCCTGTAACTAAAACAACAAGGACAAATGCAAGATTAAGCAAACAATTTCAAGAGGCGCGAATCAGGCCACAAGTGCTCTGATTAATTATGTGAAGTCACAGCACAAAGACACTTTCCATTAAATGTATACCCTACCCTCATAATTTCATAAAAAAACTTGCCCCTAAGCCTAAACCTAACCCTAAACGCAAGCCTAAAACCGAAGCTAAAAGTTGGGTTTGACAGCGGGTTGGGCGAATGGGCCTTCTCAATTATCCGTCATGTGGCGGATAACAGGAGTATATTTACGCGCAAATCGCAGACACATACAGAAAGTTGAAGTAAGGGAGTATCCAATCCAGTCTACTGTAAGCACCGGAGCTGGCATCTTAGGCGTACAACTATTGGATGATCGTTTGACAAGATAGGTGGGACCAATTATACATAATTGGTACGTAATACAAACGCTTAGGTAAAAAGTGGAAAGCTGACAACGTAGTCTACTGGGAACTGAAAAGGCCGAAATGTGGTTGTTTATTATTAAGTCAAACCTTGAAGTTCGTTAACTTCTCGCATGAATAGTTGTTGTTTGCCAAAATTTTAGCATAGTAAATGAACAGAGAGATGCAATAGAGAAATATCTTGGTGATTTCTGTGCAAATTTAAGCAAAACAGTGTAATTTTAACGGTTTTACAATATTCGGTATTATTCGGTATTATTCGGTTTGAAAAATACCGAATTCGAATACCGAATTCGAATAGCACTAGTAACCGAATTATTCGGTTCATACCGAATAATACCGAACTTCGGTTGCATCCCTATACACGACACACGACCTGTTTGGTGGTTGCAAAAAGTAGAAAGGTGGCAAAAGTTTTATAGAAGCAACGTTTCTTCGAACTTTTGTGATAAACTGATCAAGCTTTTGGCAGGATTAATTCTCATTAGCTTTACTTATTTCTTGAAGATACTGATTTATAAAAAATTGGTTTCATTTACCGAAGAAATTTTCTGTTTTTTCGCTTGATCATCGAAAGAATTTTATTATAAGCTTGCTAACAGTTTTCGTACGAAAACCATATGCGCTAAATAGAAGACCATGTAGCGCATCTATTTATGCTGAGAACATTGAACGCTCCCAGAGAGCAGCTTACGGTCGGTACGAATTGGTCTGATTGACACTAAACTGTCACTAACGGAAAAACGAAAGCATGAAATCCTACCAAAACATATACGCTAAACAGGAAAAATCATTGCGCATTTATCACAGTCGTAAACCAGGCCCTGCTAGGTTGCATTAGGACAGCTTACGGTCGGTACGATTTGTAAGCGCGCAGCGAACATAAAAATTGCAAACCGACTCTCCTTAGTTTAAGAGTTGTTTTTTCGTTACTGGAGTGGAGGTCTTCGGGTTTTTTGTCTGGCCTAATAGATGTGACTCTTGGCTACAATTCTATGCTACATTCTGCAGGAAAACATGCGGATTGAGTTAGTGGGGACGCCTAAAAGTCATATGTGCGCCGTTTGCATAAAACAGTCGTGGCCGCCCCGCCCCGCCCCATAATAATAAATAATTAACAACTAGGGATGCAAATGGTATAAAAAATACCAAATACCAAATAGCAGATGGTATTTTCTATACCAAATAATACCAAATAATTCCAAATAGTTGATAAACAAGTCGCTAGCTGTTTGGAATGAGCGCAAAGTCATACTTTTTGTTTTTGTATGCAAAAATATATAAGTTTTGCCTCAGTGGAAGAGTTTTTGTTGCATCTAAAAGAAATCTAGTCATGCCGAGAAAGAAAACGAGCAGAATTTGATGGTTTTTCACTTACTCGGGAAATAGGCAAGCACGTTGTGACGTTTGCGGTCTAGGCTCGGTCTCGATAAAGGGGCCGTCCATAAACGACGTCGTACCAAAATCCCGATTTTTCGGACCCCCTTTCCCCAAAATCGCCTTGCATCGTTTCATGGGGGCCCCCTCCCACTTTTTGAGAATTTTCCATGAATGGTTGTTTGTTATAAGCTAAACTGGTCAGAATTCTTTATTGTTTTGTTGCTCAGAAACGGTAAAGAGACGTCTTGTTCTGCGTATCTGCATTGTTAAACTTTTAGTAAATTAGAAATAAGGAGAAAACTCTGAACAGAAGAGCTCTGACATGGTATACAGTCGCAAAATATGCAGAATTTATCGCTTAAAAACTAACTGTTTAGTTATTTAAACTATTTGGTATTATTTGGTATAAAAAAATACCAAATACCAAATAATACCAAATACCTAGAAAATACCAAATAATACCGAATAATACCAAATAATACCGGATACCATTTGCATCCCTATTAACAACGATACAAAAAAGTCGTCCAGCTCAATTCAATTATCATCTAACTAAGGAAAATGGCAGTTGGAGACGATGTGGATCTTCAATTGAAAAAGGTCATTTGCCATTTGCATTTTATTTTTTTCTTTTATTTTGTTACACTGGTTGCCTTGCGGTCTCGTTTTTAATTTTTTACACATGGTTTGCGCGTAACCTGAAGAAAAGTCAGGGAGTCATGGAACAGTCAGGGAATTTAAGAGTCAGTCTGTGAACCGATCGAGTCTTGGCCTTTTGCCCTATTCAGACTAGAGATGCAACCGTAATCCGGTATTACGTATCCGGTATAGACCGGATAATCCGGTATTTTTTCGCTCACAAACACTATCCGGTATCCGCTATCCGGTATTTTCTACCCATTATCCGGTTAAAATACCGGATAATCCGGTATTTTTCAGATCCTAAGCACTATCCGGTATCCGGTATTTTTCTTTACGGTTGCATCTCTAATTCAGACCCCAAAATTGAAACTTTGGGCTAGAGCGCTGTAAAGTTGGTACACTAATAGTCATACTTATGAGTTGTCGGATGGATCAGGTGTAGCTGGGTGGGGAATCAGGAACCGATCCAAACAGAAATTATTGTGTTTAGTGATCATAATTAATTATAAATTAACGAATTCTATCGATAAATATCGATTATCGATTATTTTTGGCAAAATTTCAAAATCGTCCAAAATGGTCGTGTCATGGGGTAAACCGGGGTAATTCGACACACCATTTTCAGTTTTTCAAAAATATCTCGGCCCAACTTGGCAGCAGTAACCTGGTTTTCGTTCGAGAATTTTTCAATTTTTCTTAGTTACGCTGTGCAAAAGGTTTGAAGCCATTCGGACCATTCTACAACTAATGGCGAGCGATTCCTTTTCGATTTTATTCATGTGCCGAATTACCCCAGCGACCGAATTCGGCACAATGCGGAAAATTTGATTTTGAAGCATAACACCCCCATCTTAAGGAATGCTACGATTAGATCCACTTCATCCAAGTGTGTAGTACAATTTTTGCCAGCATTCTACAGTTGTAGCGGCTTTTACAGCTTTCTAAACGTTGAGATGAAATGATCCCCACATAAGTTGTTTTTTTCTACTTGGCAATCGAAAAAGGCAGAGTTCTAGCGTTATACTTTCATGGAGCTCTTGGTTGAAGGTTTCTAGCTTTTGCTTCAAGCTGAAAACCTACTTTGTATGTGTAACAGTGCTTGAAGAATTGTGTAATTTGCATACACACAAAAAATGTGCTAAATCGAGCCTTCGTGTAAAAAATGTCAATGTTTTCGTCCAGGATTTCTGCTTTGCAAACTTTATAGTTTGCTTATATTCTCGTTGGGCCACCCTGTACTCTGCCCAGTCCTGTACGGCCCGAGTGAGCAGTGCCGGATGGAGCTTCTTTCTACTCTTTTTTCGTAGTGCTGACAATTGCCGGTTCCACCATGGCACCCGGCCAGACATGGGCTAGCATTTCGGCTGATGGGGGGTAGAATTTTCAATTCCTGAGGGGGGGGGCTGATGGGGGGTAGGAGCGCCTGATGGGGGGCTGAGGGGGTGGTAAGCCAAAAAGTCCGATTTTTGGCGAAAATCAGGGTTTTTTGACTTATTTTTCTTTAAAATAAGTTAAATTTAGCTATTCTGAGCTCATTTACGCCTATTCCAGGCATATTTTTATCATAATTTTCTATACAAAATTCTACCCAAAAATTCCTGATGGGGGTAGCGGCCGGCTGATGGGGGGTCAAACCCCCCCCCCTTCAGCCCCCCCCCCCTTTGCCCATGTCTGCACCCGGCCATTTCCTACCCTAACTCGCTTTAAAGGACAAGCCTCTTCAAACGAAGTCAGGACATTACTTTGAAGAAAGTTCACTTCCTCCTCTAAACTTTGTATGTCCTGGATGTCCACCTGATGATCACCCATTCTCCGTTCTAGGTTGTCATAAAATGCACCCCAGTTTGTAGAACGTGGGGACCTTCGATATTCAGGTGGAGCTTTCTCCAGGCATATCTGGAAGTAAATGTGTCTGTGGTCAGACAAAGAGTCTTCCCGTGACACATGCCACTTGTCGATATCCTTAGCTATACATAAAGATGCTAAGGTAAGATCTATAACAGACAGACCCCTACCTATGTAGGTATGTTCGTGTCCTCTATTAATGATTTCTAGATCAGAAGAAATGACATACTCCAGCAGGTGATGTCCCCGGGCATTAATATCCCGACATCCCCAAACTGTAAGATGTGCATTAGCATCACAGCCTATTACTAGGGAGTGATGGCGCTTCTGACAGAAATCAACTACTTTGATCATGTCATTTGTTGGAGGAGGTTGCCCCCCAGCAACCTGTGGTAGGTAGATAGAGGAGAAGATAATAGATCTCCTCCTTCCACCTATCACAACTTCTAATTCAATTGTACTAGCATCCTGGGTACTCAGATGGGGCATGAACACCACATCCAGTCCCCTAGATGCATAGACACATGATCTCACATGCAAACCAGGTACACCTCTGTAAACACAGCCCCCTAGTGAGCATAACCCTACAACACGATTATTAATCGTGTACGGTTCTTGTATTAGGGCTAGGACAGCCCCATTTTCTTTCTGCAGCTTCGCTAGGCAACTGCTAAGGACTGCCGTTGCCCCGCGACTATGCTGCAGATTAATCTGAATAACGGCAAGATTGGCTCTCCCCCTGGTTTGCCTTGGTTGCGTTACCTCTTTCGAAGTTGCTCCCAAGTTTTTACCAGGTTGATTGCCATCCCGTATAATCTTAACCCGAAGGTTAGCGTTACTATCTCTCAGGTTCGCTCCAGACGTAGCCCCCTGATTCTCTTTGTGGCCTGCATTCCGCCCAGTGACATCAGGGCCTAACGACCCATCACCTACACCGGTCAGTCCGCAGGCAGCGACAGATCTGCTACTCGCAGACGGGAGTGGACCACCGACAGCGCCTGCCGTCACCGCACTGCCGGGTGGGGTCCCCAGAGATTATGAAGCCCCGTTGCTGGGTACCGGGGCATTGCTTGGTTTCTCCTTTCATAAAGAGAAAGTTTCGCCGTCCGACGTTGGTACCAGGTGCCCAAGCGGGGCGCCCAGCTCCAGGGCCCTGTTAATATATAACATGACCCCCCTGTTACATGTATGATAGAGTCACTGGAAAGTTAACGCGGGCCTTTGTTACATAGCTGATTTAGAGCTAGCTAAAAAGATATTCCTTTCTTTTGAGAGTTGGGACTTAAAACTAGGGCTTTTTCGACCCCCTCTGAGCCCCCTAGTTCGTCTGGAACCCCTCTAATGTGCGCTTTTTTATTTCAGATTATTGTATCGTTATTCTTAAGCTGCATACAGAAAGGTGGCTAGCACGCGAGGCTGTGACCCGGGGTTGTCGAGTAATTTATTACTTCAAATGGCTGAAAATGTTAAATTTTCAAAGTTTTGCTTCATAGTAAATTGTGGAAAATGTTGCGATTTTCAGCCATAGAAGTTAAATTACTTCAATGGGACGGGACGTAGAGTACTACCCAGCCACATCTAGCAAAAAATTGGCGTTACAACGATCTTAAATAAAAAAGCGCATATTAGGGGGTTCCCGACTAGATAGGGGGCTCTAAAAGGGGTAGAATAATTTTTTCTTCGAAAGCGCAATTCGATCAAAGTTACTTAAACTAATCAAGAAGTACTTTAACCGCCTATTTTAGGTCTAAATTCCTTTCAATTAGCCAAAAAATCAATTTCAAAATTTTGGGCCATAGTAAATGAAAGGAAAATTTGCGATTTTTAGCCATTTAAGTTAAATTACTCCAGAACGCCAGGTTGTAGGCCGGTCTGCTTGTCTACAGTCTGCAGCAAAAAATTAGCGCTGCATTAATCTGAAATAAAAAACGCACATTAAGCGGGTCGTTACGTTATTCAACCACTTATAACGTAAAATAACTAAAAACCTTGATTTTAGCCAAACATCGGACCTTTTTGGCTCACCATCCCCTCAATCCCCTATCAGCCACCGCTACCTCCCTCAGGATTTGAAAATTTACCACTCCCTCAGCCGAAATGCTAGCCCATGTCTGCATATTGTATCACCTGAGACCTCGATCGAACGGATACCATGTGATTACCCATGCCATGTATATCGTTATTTCCCTGACTCTAAAACGTTGATTTAGGCGTTTCAAGAGCTGCAAGGTAAAATGGTGGAGACACGGCAAAAACTGAGGCAAGGAGACTTGATGGCTGAACTTCATCGAGCAGAGATTCGCCGAGCAGAGATAACTAAGAAAGAACTCGCTAATATGCCCTCTGACACCAACACGTACCAGTCGGTAGGCAGAATGTAAGTGTCAACTGTACTGCTATCCCATTCAAAGCTGAGTCTATGAAAAGCAAGATTGTCTCTAAAGGTCCATTTTCTTGTATGTAGTTTGTGTACTGATGTAGCTGACTGCTCCCAGCAAGCGTGTCTGTTGCACCTTCTTATCTTTGAGGTTTATCAAAAGAACAATGGACGAGAGTTTATCTGGGCTGGACGTGTCTGTCAAGACGTCAGAGGAAAAGATTGCCGCCATAGAAGTTAGTACGATTTAGTTCTTTAGTCCGGCGGGCTTACCCAGACCTCCGGAACGTCCAAGCCCCCTTCCCTTTCCGAAAATTTGGTGACTATTTTGGTGAAACTGTCAGTTTTCTGGGGATTTGGTGACTATTTAGGCCTATTCCCTTCCATGCCTTCCATTTTTTCCGGCCGATGCATCAAGTTGGAAGAGTGTTTTATAGAAGCAGAAACAGTACTTGGAGAAAAGTCTGCAGGAAGCTCAGGACAACTTAAGAGAGATGGTGCAGGCGAGGCAGTCTACGCGTTAGAACATTACTCTTTTATTACTATCTGTCCTTCTTCAACTGTGTTTATGTTAGTGCGTTCTAATTTAATTAGCAGGATGCTAAGCTATCCGCAACTCACGTCTTTTCGACCGCTTTACATCCACTGGAAAACTTTTCGATTTGCAGTGGACTTACCAACTAAGTTTACTTTAATGCAAAGTGAGCGTTCAAAAATACTGTGGTTCCAGCTTCGTTGCAATCGTACCGTGGTTGTCATTCTTAGCACTCTGATTTGTTTGTTGCGCATAAAACTGCCCGGTTCTGGCTTAATTTGTTGTATTCTTGGTCAGAGCCCACGTGTACTTATCTTATCTTATAACAAAGTCTGTTTGTTGTGGTATTCTTAGCCAGGTGATAGGTGACGGACGATGTCGTCAAGAAAAGACGAGTTGTCTTCCAAGTTGGCTTTTTTCGGCCAGAGTCATCTCTTACAGTTTTGGGATGATTTGACTGCTGACCAGCAAATTGAGTTGGCTCAGCAAGTTGATTCCTTAGATTATGCCGCTGTGTTTAAAGTATTCAAGGTGTGTAATTTAGTGTGTTTATTTAGACAATGTTAATACCGTGTTGTTAGGAGTACTCAACCCCAAAGCTGGAAGATGTTTCCAGTATAGAACCAATCAGTGAAACAAACTGCGGTCACTGCGATGAGTGCTCGCCGGAGGAGTTAGCCAAATATTGGAATACGGGTACGTACGTCACTGTCTGTTACAGTCAGGCACTTAGGCCATTCCTTGTACTCTTGTATTGGCTAGAGTGGGGCTACCGGTTTTGGAGGGCTCGCGGCCATTGTGGTGGGTGGTTTCGGGGTCGAGCCCACGTTGGGGTGGTCAACCCCACGGCCCATGTATGTATGCTGGTACTTGTATTATATCGGTATAAACGGCGTTAAGTGCCTGACTGTTAGAGGCTCTGGGAGCAACTGCGTAATTGGGTCAAGGTGGTACCACTACCATTGTCTTTTTAGTACAGTCTGGCACTTAACGTCGTTTATGGTACCGGCGCCTAGGCTAGTGGCACCATATATGCTACCCCCACGTTCGGGGACTGTGGTGGTACCATATGGTACGAAATCTGAACAGAGTGGTACCATGGTACCGGTACCAATGCGAAGGTCTCTATGCTGCCACTAGCCTAGCTACCGGTACCTATATGGTGTCGGTTCGGTACCATAAACGGCGTTAAAGTGCTTGACTGAAGTACCTCATTCGCTACTCATACAGTAAACTGCTTCTTTTTGGTATCTGATAATGGCTATATGTTTAGGGGAAGCCAATAAGCTTTGAAGAGTTTAACGAGTTGTCTCAATTATACATCTACTGTATAATCTGCAGGTTTGGAGGCAATCGCCAACGGTCATCTAGCGGTCGTTGTATTGGCGGGCGGTCAGGCCACTCGTTTAGGGGCCGCTCAACCCAAAGGAACATTGTCTTTGTCGTTAATGGAACCCAACGACTCTCTGTTGGCTATTCAGGCTGCCAAAATACACAAACTTCAGCAGCTGGCCAAAAGTTCTTTCCCAGAGAAGTCCTGCCACATTCACTGGTACCTCTAATTTTCATTGTCATTACTGGCACACAGTAGCGTACCCAGATGAGGTCGGTACACTCCCTTTGTAGTGGAGGTAGGAACGAAAAATTAGGAAAAAAGATGAACGAATAAATTACGACCAGTATTTGTCTAAATTATTATGCCCAGAATGCGTTTTAATTGCGTTTTTGAAGGCTAATTTTGTAAATTGTCTCGCCCTGGCCAAACCAGGCAGCTTCAAAATTTTACACTATACCCGTTGCAAAATCGTGTTTACGCCACTGCTGGCACATGGATTTGATGATGCATGTAACAAGGGATTTTTTCACCCCACCGGCAAGAGCCATTCTTCAGACCGGAATGCTCTCCTCCGAAACGATCCCCTCTGATTAGTCCAGGAAACAATTTTTAAGCTATTTATTTACGATTTAGAGTAAAAAACCGCTAAGATTTGATTCAGATTATACGCACTCTGCAGCAGTTAGTAATTTGATTGAGTGGAGATATGCCAGTACAGTACTACGGGATTGAAATTTCTTATTGTTTAGGTATGTGATGACCAGCGCTGCGACAATGGCTGCCACTCAGGAGCACTTCAAGAAATGCATCTTTCCCAGTATTGCCATCGAACCAAGCCATGTGCACTTCTTTTCTCAAGGCGAAATGCCTTGTTTCACCACAGAAGGCAATCTTATTTTGGCCGAAAAACACAAACTGCAGACCTCTCCAGGTCTTTTAAGATTTTCTATGTTATCTTGTCAAATAATAACTCAGTTTAGACGGCAACGGCGGTCTGTACAAGGCGCTGGTGCCGTTGCTGGACAAAATGGAGACCGACTCTGTGCGCTATCTGCACGTTTATTGCGTCGACAACATTCTGTGCCGCGTGGCCGACCCGCATTTCATTGGATTCTGCATTGACAAGCAAGCCGACTGCGCTGCCAAGGTGTCTTTTGTGTTTTCTGTTCAAAGAAAGATTGGAAAAAGTCAGGTGGTGACCAAGACAGACCCAGCCGAGCCGGTGGGGGTGGTGTGCACAGTGGACGGTGTGCCCCGAGTGGTGGAGTACAGCGAGATCTCCACCGAACTGTCGGAAATGAAAGACAAGAACGACCCGAGCAAGTTGGCCTTCCGAGCTGGCAACATCGCAAATCACTTCTTCGCCTTACAGTTTCTGAAAGATGTCTGGTAAAGCGTTCTGTTCGCTGCTCTGTGGCTAGCGGTTGTGTTTTTTTCAGTGGCCAGCGGTTGCCTTACCACCCTGCCTTCAAGAAGATTCCGTTTGTGGATGAGAGCGGCCAGAAGCAAACGCCGCAAAAGCCGAACGGAATAAAAATGGAACAATTTGTGTTCGACGTCTTCCGCTACTCAAAGTCAGTCTACTTATTACATGTAACAGGGGTCTGCGCCATTCGACTTAGGTCAGACTATACATGTACTAGGGGGTTGCCCCTAGAAGGCCAACCCCCCTCACCACCCGAGACAGGTTAAGGTACCCCCACCCAAAAATACAAGTACTAGTAGTGGCTCCCAGTACTAACAAACTGGCTCAGAAATCACTGTTTTTTAGCCTAAAATTGGCTTGAAAATCCTTTGGGAACCGAATTTGGCGTTTCTTCTGCTGATATTTAAGAGAAATCGGTGTTTTTGGTAGCCCTTTTTGTCATTTTTTTGCTTGTTTTTAGTTCTAAAACGCTATTTGGCAGCTTAAAATAGCGATTTCTAGCGTCCTTACTGAAAAAAACGTGCTAAAAACGCATTTTCAGGCGTTTTCGAGCTTTTTTTTAAATTTAGGGTTCCTTCTCTGGGCGAACCTCGACCCCCCCCTGAGGGAAACTCCCTCCCCCAGGTCGGCCCGGAGCTGTTACATGTATGGTCAGACCCAGACATGGGCTAGCATTTCGGCTGATGGGGGGGTAGAATTTTCAATTCCTGAGGGGGGTAGGAGCGCCTGATGAGGGGCTGAGGGGGTGGTAAGCCAAAAAGTCCGTTTTTTTGCGAAAATCAGGGTTTTTTGGCTTATTTTTCATTAAAATAAGTTAAAATTAGCTATTTTGAGCTCATTTACGCCTATTCCAGGCATATTTTTATCATAATTTTCTATACAAAATTCTTCCCAAAAATTCCTGATGGGGGGTAGCGGCCGGCTGAGGGGGTAGATCAGAGCCTGATGGAGGGCCAACCCCCCTCAGCCCCCCCCCTTTGCCCATGTCTGGTCAGACCCCCAGAGACGATTCTTCCAACTCCCCATTTTTCTGGCAAGTAATTTTTTGAGCAATTTTTAGCAAATTTTTAGATCTTCAGATGCTAAAATCGCCTATAAAACAGCACTTTTAGCTGTATTTGAGCCCAAATTAGTCATACTCAATTAGTAGCTGTGTTGTCTAGAAGTTTCTATGTGTGGGAGGTGCCGAGAGCAGACGAGTTCAGTCCTCTGAAGAACGCAGACTCGGCAGGCAAAGACTGCATGAGCACCTGCAGAACTGACCTCTGGCGCATGCACCGTCGATGGATCGAATCTGCCGGAGCCACCGTCAACTTGCCCCAGGACGGCTCCCCTGCTCAGATTGAAATCGACGCCGCCTTAACCTACTCCGGCGAGGTACACAAACCCCAAACAAATCAATGGTCACTCAGACGGTTTTCAGGGTCTTTCTGAAATCGTTGCTAACAAAGTCTACGAGGCTCCATTTTATTTGGCACATTCCAAGTGATCTGATTGGTCGGTTTGTAGTCTCTCTGTCTGCCAAATTTTTTATTCTCTACAATCCGTTTGGTGTTCTGATTCTTGTCCTCTTGTTCCGGTTTCACTTGTCGGGTATTTTATATTTTATTCTCGCATTCATTCACTCAGTATCGTACATGTAACAGAACAGGTCATCCGCCGAAGGGAAGGGGTCTGGCGCCGGCCGGGGTAGGGTCTGAGCCCAAGTTTTTGGGAGAGGGGTTGGACACTAAAAACGCTCAAAAATCGAAAAAATCGCAATTTTTCGGCTAAAAATCGTCAAAAATCGCTAATTTTGGCTGAAATACAGCTAAAAAGTGCTGTTTTGCAGGCGATTTTGGAAATTTTTGTGTCTGAAATTGCAAAAAAATCAAAAAAGTTTGCTCAAAAAATTACTTGCCAGGAAAATCGGAGGGGGTCGGAAAAATCGTTTCGGCGGTCCCCATCCGGGGGTCTGGCCTAAATCCGGTGGGGGCAGGCAGACCCCCTGTTACATGTATGCTCGGTATAGAGTAGGCAGAAGACACAGTTAGAAGGTGCCACCAACAACGATCTATGTATGCAGTAGGAGTACGTACATAGATCTATGTACAGTAAGTTTGTTGCTTGCCGTTCACTGCCAGCTGGTGACCGCTTCCTGTTGGCAGCACTCCCTACCCGTTTCTTCTGTTTGAAGTGTGTCGCTCTATTACGTCACCTGCTTATTTACGTACAGCGCATCAGCAATAAATCTATGTACACGCATTCGGAGTAGAGATGCTCTCCGGCCTTGTCGGGCTGACCAGAATTTTCTAAATTACAGACTTCATAAGAAACTATTTGTTTTTTCATTAATATTTTTTATTTTCTGCCTGTTTTTCTGTGTTTTTTTTGTAAATCAAATGCAAAAAATGCTGAAAATATAAGATTGACATTCTGAATACTGAGTGATATCCATAAATGTAACAGGTCATCCGCCGAAGGGGGTTGGGGGGTCTGAGCCAAAATTTTGGGAGGGGCTTGGGCACTAAAAAACGCTCAAAAATCGAAAAAAAAACGATTTTTTGGCTAAAAATCGCTAATTTGGGCTGAAATACAGCTAAAAAGTGCTGTTTTGGAGGCGATTTTGGAAATTTTTGTGTCTGAAATTGTAAAAAATCGCTAAAATTTGCTCAAAAAATTACCTGCCAGAAAAATCGGAGGCGGTCGGGAAAATCGTCTCGGGGGGTCGCCATCCGGGGCGGTCTGACCTAAGGCGGGTGGGGCAGACCCCCAGACCCCCTGTTACGTGTATGGTGATATCGATATCTAATAGAATCCGTATCTCCCTCAAACAACGGTACTCCAAAGCCAAAGCGCGAATACTAGATAATTCAGTTTGAATTTGGTTGGTATTATTTTGGTATGAATTTGGCACAGTAGTGGTAGTTAGCTGTGATAATGTCAGAGAAGCCTTTGAAAATTATGCTCAATCCACCTTTCTTGAGTTTCTTCGAATCAAAACATACAGAAAGGATTGGGAATATATTTTGACGCATTTGAAAAGTGTTATAAATATAGCCAACAAGCTAAAGTCTGTTCAAAAATCTTTGGCGCTGGGTACATCCGGCAGTGTCCCGAATTTATGTGTGGTGTGAACCCTATACATGTATATATGGATCTGTTCCTCTCATCAACGAGACTACTATACTGTTCTCGAAATTTGCATATTGAACTTTAGTTAGAAGCAAGAAGCCTGACAAAAAAATCGACTTTTTTGGCAAAGCGCCAATTATTCTGCCGATACCAGATTCGCATTGCCCAACCTTCAGGCATCTCGAAAATACTACCATATATGGGGCTACGATCAACCCTACCAAAGTTACACTCGATTTTCTAACGCTGACAAGCGGTCAAAATTTTGTTCTCCCATAGTTAATCACAATAATTCATTCAAGATCGAACACATGGGGGTTTTTTTCTTCCAACCAATTTCAGCTTCACGGTTCTATATTATTTCGGACATGCTGAATCCAGACGTCCCATTGGTTTTGCTCTACGACTTTGATTTTTGCTAGAAATTTGACCTCGAAGTTAGGGTGTACACCTGAATTTCATGAAAAGCCTTAACCAACGTATCTTGTGTGGCCCTGGTCAAAACCCCATACGTGTATATATGGATCTGTTCCTCTCATCAACGAGACTACTATACTGTTCTCGAAATTTGCATATTGCTCTTTAGTTAGAAGCAAGAAGCCTGACAAAAAATCGACTTTTTTGGCAAAGCGCCAATTTTCATGCCGATACCAGATTTGGATTGCCCAACCTTCAGGCATCTCGAAAATACTACCATATATGGGTCTACGATCAACCCTACCAAAGTTACACTCGATTTTCTAATGCCGACAAGACAACAACACTTTCTGAAATTCAGGTGGACACCCTAACTTCGACGTCAAATTTCTAGCAAAAATCAAAGTCGTAGAGCAAAACCAGTGTGACCGCTGGATTCAGCATATCCGAAATACTATAGAACCGTGAAGCTGAAATTGGTTGGAGAAAAAAAACCCATGTGTTCGATCTTGAATGAATTTTTGTGCTTAACTATGGGAGAGCAAAATTTGGCCACTTGTCGGCGTTAGAAAATCGAGTGTAACTTTGGTAGGGTTGATCGTAGACCCATATATGGTAGTATTTTTAAGATGCTTGAAGACTGGGGAATCCAAATCTGGTATCGGCATGAAAATTGGCGCTTTGCCAAAAAAGTCGATTTTTTGTCAGGCTTCTTGCTTCTAACTAAAGTTCAATATGCAAATTTCGAGAACAGTATAGTAGTCTCGTTGATGAGAGGAACAGATCCATATATACATGTATGGGGTTTTGACCAGGGCCACACAAGATACGTTGGTTAAGGCTTTTCATGAAATTCAGGTGTACACCCCAACTTCGAGGTCAAATTTCTAGCAAAAATCAAAGTCGTCGAGCAAAACCAATGGGACGTCTGGATTCAGCATGTCCGAAATAATATAGAACCGTGAAGCTGAAATTGGTTGGAAGAAAAAAAACCCCATGTGTTCGATCTTGAATGAATTATTGTGCTTAACTATGGGAGAACAAAATTTTGACCGCTTGTCGGCGTTAGAAAATCGAGTGTAACTTTGGTAGGGTTGATCGTAGACCCATATATGGTAGTATTTTCGAGATGCCTGAAGGTTGGGCAATGCGAATCTGGTATCGGCAGAAAAATTGGCGCTTTGCCAAAAAAGTCGATTTTTTTGTCAGGCTTCTTGCTTCTAACTAAAGTTCAATATGCAAATTTCGAGAACAGTATAGTAGTCTCGTTGATGAGAGGAACAGATCCATATATACATGTATAGGGTTCACACCACACATAAATTCGGGACACTGCCGGATGTACCCAGCGCCAAAGATTTTTGAACAGACTTTAGTTAAAATGAAAACGCCTTACCAAAATCATAATTCTAGCACTAAATTTATCTGGTAAAGACGTTTGAGTTTGATATGGTATGGTATAGTATAGAAGGAGCTGTTTTTAACTTGGTTTGGTATGGCACTAGTACTAAATTCAGAGATTGATTTTAGTACTACAATTTTGGTATGGTAGGCATCAGGGCTGTTTGTTTTCCGGAAAATCTCAAGCCGGTTTTTTTTCGTTTTTTTCAGTTTTTTCGCTTATTTTTCAAAAGTTATTTTCCGAGATGACAGAAAAAAATTTTTAACAATCGCTTTTTATTGCAGAATTCAACGAAATAGCGTGAGTTTTATTACGAAATGCACTAATTTCATCTTTTAGAGAAGTAATTCGATTTTAAAACAACAAAAATACAATAATAAAGGTTGCCTGAAAATGGTACAGGTATTTTTTGCAAAAAACTGCTAAGTTATGCCAGGAAAATACTTGTAAGGTTTCTATTAGCATAAATTCAAGCATTTGAAGCGAATTTAACCGACACAGTTATTGTGTCTATTTCCTATAAAAACTTGCTTGAGTTTTTTTTAGCATTTCAGTTTTTTCCGAGCCCCGAGGAAAAAAACCGGTTTTTTTCGGGAAAAACCGACCCAACAGCCCTGGTAGGCATCCCTGCTGATAGTGGCTGTAGTACGTACAACCATTAAAACTGGTACACTGTCTGTCAGTATAGTGGCACCCGTTCTGATCACGTTTCAGAGGTCACTTTTCTAAGCTGAAGAAAATATTTTAGTTCCATTGGTCCTTCGGCCTCGACTCCGCCAATCACGCCCGTTACCTCGCCTAGCGGCTTGAGGTAACAATCAATTTTTGGCGAGATTTCATTTCGTCGGTTGTTGGTTCCGCCGGCTTGAGATGAAATCTTATTAAGAGCTGGTTTTTATCGTCAACTGTTCCCGGACAAATCGCAAGTTTTTGTCTCCGATTTGGATGATAAATTTGGATGATTAATTTTGGTAGTCAGCGCGTAGGGAAAAAGTTGATTTTCTTCTGTTGCACAAATTGGTGTTCTGTTCAGTGAGTGAGGAAATTCTTTAGACGCAGCCAATATCCAGCAACCTGCATAATACTTCTTTTGCATTGAGCCTGAAATGTCAACCTTCTGGAATCAAAGCACTCTGTTAGTTGTTCGCGATCTTGTCAAATTCAGACCTCAAAAAATCTATGACGACGAATCTGCAACAAGAATCGCCAGCGAAATGGCGTATAAATCGCTTTTTGAGAATTTCAAACTAATTCGAAATTTGGCGAATTTGCAGATGGCAAATGCTAAGGCATAGAAAAACGCGATATTGATCTTGAGAAAAAGGCGAATCAAGTGAGTTTCGGACGGTCACAAATTTTTGCGATTTTGCGTCCATTCGCATATAAGTCATCTCGAATTTCAGGCGATACAGCTGTTCCTGTGAATTTTATGGTAGTCGCGAAGTACTGTTCTAAACTTTGTTCACTTGCTCCTTGCAATTTCACCGAGGCTGGGTCAAGTTCCAAATGGACCGAGGGAGTCGTGCCTAAAGTTTCAGTCAGCGCGTATCTGTTGTGTGGAGGGCTTACTTGCTAGCAGCGTTGATAAAACCCAACTGGCTTTACATACAGTTCATCCCACTAACTCAGCTTGTGCGTCACAATAAAAAGGAATCAATGTTTCACTTGAACCGATGCAAATACGTGTATGCTGCCCAACAGTTAATTGTTTGTTTCGCTACGTAACAGTTGCGTTTTGTGTAAGATGTATCTCATTTTTAGTGCCATCGTAATCATTTCGGCGCTTTGTTCCACAAGCGAGTGTTACTTTCTTCCATAAATCATATTTATTATAGCTGCGGTTTCAGCAACGGAACTGGCAATAGATCACTGCAGAGAGGACAGAACCAGCACTGAGACGGACCGTCTTACCTTTCAGAAAGACAATCACCACTTGGCCTATCAACTCTACACAGCAGCCCGCAAAAGAAACCCGCACGGCAATATTTGCTTCTCTCCACTCTCGATATCGGTGGCACTAGCCATGGTCTATCTGGGGGCTCGTGGAACCAGCAAACAGCAACTGAAAACACATATAGCCGACCACATCAATGATAAACAGGTTTTCTCCATTTCGGTTGGCCAAAAATGCCTCGTGCTGTTTCAGGTAGAGTCATCGTTTGCTTACCTGATGCGTCTATGGGATGACGAGACGTTCGTTCTACAAACTGCTAACGCCATGTACGTACAAGAGGACTTCAAATTGGAAGATTCGTTTGTGAATGTGGTGAGAGAATGCTTCAACAGCAGTGTTGAGCCGCGCGACTTCGCTGGAAAGCCGGATCTGGTGCGCCAGAGCATCAACGAGTGGGTGGAAAGAAAGACAGGCAACAGAATCAAAGACTTGCTCTCTCCCGGCACTGTCAGTTCGCTCACTCGCTTGATTCTCGTCAATGCTCTCTACCTGAAGGCAGAATGGGCCAATCCGTTCACCGTCAATGCTCATACAAAGGAGGTACATACATACATATGTCCTTGGATGGATGGGGAACTATTGAACTTATTTGCGAATACTCGTTTACGTCTGAAAACTAAAATCCGCCAGTTAGGATAGAGTTTTGGCAGAAAGCTGTCTTGTTACGGATTTGCGATCATTTAAAGGTTACTTACTTTACAAAGAATGTAATGGATGGCTAAAAGGTCCAACAAAATACTAAACATCTGTGGCGCCCCCCAGATCATCTGTAAACTTGGGCGAGGCCTGACTAGTGTTGTTACAATACCAAAATTTCCGTTTGACTATGATTATGACTACCGCCCGTTTGAGTACAATACCAGAGTAGTCAAATTTGACTATATCATAGTCAAACCGTTTGACTACTTTGACCGCTGGTTTGATTACTTTTGACTACTTTATAAAACAGAGCCAAATCGATATTTTAGCGGTTTATATGCTTCAATAACCTGAAATGGCTGTGACGACACCTGAAAACCGTTGCTTTCACTGTATAACTAGCCGCAAAAAGCACATGAGTGCACAATTCTTTATTTCTGTTCAAATTTTCGATACAAACGAAAAAGATGCTGCACAAAAATATATATAAAAAATAATAGCCACAAAATAGAAGAAAACACTTTTTATATGTGAAACCAAGAGGATTGGACAGTTCTCTCATCGCATGTTCTTAGCGGCGCAAAACGTTTTTAGAAAGGTATAGTATTGTACTGTACAGTATGTCACATTTTTCACCTTCACGGAAAAGCTTACATCAAGCAGAGATTGATTCACTGACTGACACCTGTCATTGCTTAAAAATGTTTTGAAAAGAGTGTTTCGTGTTCTAAAGTTCTTTGAAACGTAACAAGTTTGCAAAATATTTTGTTACCAACAGCAAAAAAAAGTGGTAACATGCGGGCGAAACCCTTCTGGTTATAACAAAACGTAGTCATAGTCAAACGGTTTGACTACCTGGTCTTCGTTTCACTACGTATGTATGGTAACGAAGGTATGTAGTCAAACTTTGACTTTGACTACCTGTCCGTTTGACTGCAATATTACAAAAGTATTAACTATGACTTTGACTTTGACTAGTAGTCATAAGAACACTAGGCCTGACTATTTTAAGGAATTAGTAAAGTTTCAAAAAACCGAACGAGTTTTCGAAAAACTGAAAAACTGGTCAACAATCTACTTACAATCTTCTTGTAGATTTACAGTATGTACGTACTTGTACAAGATTAGATACGTAGTTCCAAAATGGATACATTTTTGGTGTAATAGTAAATAGGTGTCCCAAAAATGGATACAATTTCTGCACACTTCGGTCAAACAGGCTGAAATTTGAAACATAGTATAGGTGCCAAAATTCGGAGTATACGTGTTATAGTTCGGTGCACAGTTTGACCCAGTCCCAAGCCCTATTTGGCCAAGGTTTGCGGAAATTACAGCCAAAAGAATGTGTCCATACTTTTTGGACAGCCTGTAGTTGTAGGACACGTTCAGCGTAGCAGCGGGTGCGGACAAGCAGGTGCTGTTTATGAAGAAACTGATGACACTGCCTTACTACGAGACAGACCGATTGCAACTGCTCCAACTGCCCTACGTCAAAGCTCATCTGAACATGTTTATTCTGTTGCCACGAAGCACAGACGGGCTGTCCGATCTGGAGGCCAACCTAACCGTGTCTGAATTGAGTGAATTAATCGCCCATCTAAAACCGACCAGAGTACAAGTGAAAATTCCAAAATGGAAGGTCAGTGATACATTCCCTCTGAAAGAACTACTCATTGATATCGGCGTCACTGACATCTTTTCCCAGCGAACTGCTGATTTGTCTGCAATCAGTGGACACAAAGATCTGTTCGTCTCCGATGCGGTGCATCAGGCTTTCATTGAGGTATACAGTGTAGATAAAAGTACGAGAATTCCTTTTCACTCGGTATCTTTATCGATTAGGCAAAAACTTTTTTATCAATACATAAGTATTAACAAAACGTAGAGAGGACTGAACTTTTCGTTGGTTCTGTCACACAAACCTGCTTTATGTACGTAGAATGTTGGTGATTTATAGGTGAACGAGAAAGGCACAGAAGCGGCAGCAGCCACTGGAGTAGTGATGACATTTAGAAGTGCGGAAATAGTCGGCGCTGAGTTCTCGGCTGACCATCCCTTCGTTTTTATGATTGCTTACGATCAGTATCTTCTGTTTTGTGGTCGTGTCGTCGACCCTCACCCTTAGCCTTCACACAGTTTCATTTGTACATACTATACACTGTAAGCCACTGTAATGGCTTTCATAGTTCTACGTAACAACACCTTACTAAGTAGTGCATGCTTGTCTTTGCGCGTTTTGTGTGCGCTCGTTTGTCGTTTGTGTGCTACTCTTTTTCTGTTAGTATCGATTAAACGCCAAATAATTTTCGAAATTGTTTCTGCCCCTGTTTTCAGAAGGGATTAGGGAACGCGCCTGGACAGCCTATGGATGAAATGCTGCATGGTGAATTCAATACAGTAGTTTCTGCTGCAATTTGAGAAACAGCCACTAACATTGCAAACCAAAATAAACATTATTTCTTGTTGGTTCCACAGTTATGTTGTCTCTGATCTGACTACGTAGTTGTGTTGTGTTGTTGAGTGGCAAATGGATCGCAGTCTCGTACTTTTTAGTATCGTCACTATGTTGGCGTTTTGCTTCTGTGCCGCTGACAAGAAGACAGGCAAGTGTTAGTTTTCCTCATCTCCTCGTGCTCCGCATACACGGATCCGTAAAGGCCAAACCCGAAATTTGGGGTGGAGTGAGCCTACCAACCTTTGGATCACGTCGAGCCCAAAGTTGGGTGGGGAGTAACTCCTGGCTCATGTACATATACGTATGGGTGCAACATATAGATCAAAAATTAAATAAAAAAAAAAAAAAAGATGTTTGGGGGAGGGTAAAAAGAGGGGGGGAAAATGAAAAATAAAAAATTTTATGTTGTATGCGTGTGATTTTAGCAGTTGGAGCTGGACTGGAGCACTGTCTAAAGGGCACACCTATCTGGCGGGACGGTAATGGCTTTTTGAAAGACAACAACCACTTTGCTTGGCGGCTCTACCAAGCAGCCCACAAAAGATACCCGCAAGGCAACGTTTGTTTCTCTCCGCACTCGGTTTCGGTGGCGCTGGGCTTGCTCTACCCGGGACTGCGTGGACACACCAAGCTGCAAGTCAAAAAACAGATTGCCAGGAACCTGAATGATACCAAGGTTTGCTCCGTTTTGGTTGGCTAAAATTCGTATCCTTCTGTTTCAGTTAGAGTCATCGTTTGCCTACCTGATGCGTCAGTTTAACGGCGAAGAGTTCGAAATGAGAGATGCCAACGCGATCTACGTAGCTGACACATTCAAATTGAACCAATCGTTTGTGGAAGTGGTGAGAGAATGCTTCAACAGCAGCGTTGAGCCGTGCGACTTCGCTGGAAACCCGGATCTGGTGCGTCGGAGCATCAACAAGTGGGTGGAAGGAGAGACAGACAGGAAAATCAAGGACTTGCTCATGCCCGGCACTGTCACTTCGCTCACTCGTTTGGTTCTCGTCAATGCTCTCTACCTCAAAGCAGAATGGAAACAGCCGTTTGAACAAACCGAGACCAAAGTAGCATGTAAAATTATGGAATTTGAATTTCAATTCAATTACAATTAAATTATGGGCTCAGTTTTTAATTTCAATTAAATTAAATTAAATTAATTGAAATAGCTTTCCATTGTTTTCAATTAAATTATGGAACCTCTGAAAATTGCGATTATGCAATTATTTTCAATTATGAACTACGAAATAAAAAGTAGATAATAAAATGTTACAAAACATAGTGTGGTCAGTAGTATAAAGATGTGACAAACCCTAAATAGGTTTTTTAAGTCTTTAGCGCCTCTAATACTTACACTTTCCTTACATTCACCACAGAAAATAGTTGAAAATATTATAATTGAAATTCCAGGCGAATTTCAATTAAATTACAATTAAATTATGGCCCAACTTTTGAATTTCTATTAGATTAAGTTAATTGAATTGAAATTAAAAACGGGTCAGTTATGCGAATTTCAATTACAATTAAATAAATTTTTTACATCACTAGACCAAAGAGGTGAGTGGTGACTGAAATTACTGCTGTGTTTATTTATCTTCTGTACGTACGTCTACGTGCAGTGTCCCAAAAATGCTGCCAACATCGGTTATGATCAAGGACGCATTATCAGATTTATAAGAACTAAATTCGTCCCGACATCTAGCGACAGCGATTATTCTGGGTTCGAAACCGGTCGAAGCGACTGGAAGTAGTCAACGTGCCTAAAGTCCAGCAACTCAAGCCACCGAAAGGCGGTGATGACTAGTAAGTACGGTACGTACGTGTAGGCAATGGGAACCGAATGAAATTGCCGTAAGCAATAATATTTGACCAGCCGGTAGTTGTAGGGCACGTTCTACGTATCAACGGGTGTTAAGAAGAAAGTGCAGTTTATGAGCCAAGTGCTGTCAGAGGGCGGCTACTACGAGAACTCCCAATTTCAAGCACTTCAACTGCTCTACCTCAATGGTCATCTGAGCATGCTGATTCTGTTGCCGCGAAGCAAAGTCGGTCTGTCCGAGCTAGAGGCCAATCTAAAAATGTCGCAGTTGTATAAGATTTGGCACTCGGCCCCTCATCACATGCGCAATGTCAAAGTGAAAATGCCTAAATGGAAGGTGAACGAGCAATTTCCTCTGAAACAACTGCTTCTCGACATCGGCGTCAACAAACTGTTCTCTGTAGAAAAGGGTGATTTGTCCGGAATCAGTGCAAGCAAAAATCTGTTCGTGTCCGATGTCGTGCATCAGGCTTTTGTTGAGGTAAGAGCGGATTTATAATTCTGCCAATCCGATGGCACTGCCACTTGTCACGCCGCTCTACATGGCGATTTAGTTTCCGACGGACTGGCAATCCATTACGCAAAAACCTAAATCGCGAGGCAGATCGCTCTGCAAGTGCCATCGGGTTGGTAGAAATCGGCAATAATTGATGCGTTACATAACGTTAGGTAGTAAGCAAGTTATGAAGCAAGAAGGCTATAGCTCCTTGCGGCAGACCGTTTTGAACGAATGAATTTACTATGTTAGCAAACAAAAACCCAATGAATCTCGCACCCTACTGATCAGCAAAGGGCGGGCTGGGCCGCTAAACGGCTACCGTTTGAAAATCGTACTCCGAGCGTTTTCCCACTTTTCTAGCCCAGTATTGGGTAAATCCCAGAAATATTTGGTTTTAAACATCTCGTGTATAGCACTTTCAAATGAGCCAATAAAAAGTGGGGTCGGATTTGGCCGTACGTATGCATGCCACCCTCCTGAAAAAACCAATGTACCGCTCTTTTAGAAAACGGCTCTTACGCTCGAAAAATTTCTCAATTTCTTGCAATTTTTGTGTCTGAAAATGTAGAAAAATCGCAAAAATTTGCTCAAAAAATTACTTGCAAGAAAATCGGAGGGAGTCGGAAAAATCGTCTCAGGGAGAGGGGGTCCCCATCCGGGGGATCTGGCCTAAGTCGGGTGGGCGCAGACCCCCTGTTACATGTATGCGCATGACAAGTACTCCACTAGGGTCAGCGTCTGCCCCAGGGATAGAAGAGAGAAAAGTCTGAAAAGAATCTATGATCTTAGGTTTTTGCTGTAGCCGTCATCGTTCGTTAATCAGCTATTGAACAGCTAAAGTTTGTTGTGTAGGTGAACGAGGAAGGAACAGAAGCAGCAGCTGCTACTGCTGAAGTGGCGTTGGCTGCGGAAATGATGGAACCGAAACACGACCTTGAGTTCACTGCCGACCATCCGTTCATGTTCGTGATCGCTTACGACAGATACATCCTGTTTTGGGGTCGTGTCGTGGACCCTCACCCTGACTAACGCGTCTCATCATGTCTTTTGTACTACGTTCTGTACGCTGAATGTGTACTGAAACGGTTTTGCACCATTCTGAGCGGTTTGTGTTGCTCACGCTTTGTGCTGGTGTTTTGTTTTGTTATACTACCAAATGAAAGAGTTTTAATCGAGTTATAGTAAAACAACACACAAATGACCGCACAGCAACTGGATAGACAAAACACTCACTAAACAATCACAATCTTTCATCACTCTCCCTAACGGGGGGTCGAGTGGGCCTCTTCTGTGCCTGACGACGGCTGTTCGAATCAAACTGTTGACTTCAGCGGCCTTTTCCTTCTCCTCCGATTCTTCATATCCCGTTATTCGCTCTGCTCTGACACCTTGCTGGCTCAATATCTTTCCCGCTACATTCTTTACTTTCTCTGCAGTTGCCTTCACCTACTGTACATGTACTGTTGTTTGTGTATACGCATTATGTATTATTACGCAATTTATGCATTTTAAATTTGAATGCGAAACGCAAACGCATATGCCTTTGAAGTTCGTTACGCAATACTATTATGCATTTCAAACACTACGTGCATAATGAGTAATGGTGGATGAAATTTAATGGAAAGCTCAAAAATTTTGCAAAATTCAGAGGTTCAATTAACTGTTCTGCATATATTTGAGTTGAGGGCAGGCAGAACGTACACCAAATCTGTTTCTAAACCTTGTTTACTGCTAGCTGTCACAGTAGTATAAAACTTTTTTCGGAATTCGAAAAAATATTTTCCTTGAAAATTGTCTCCAGCATGCTATGTAACAGTCAGGCACTTAACGCCGTTTATGGTACCGACACCATATATGGTACCACTACCTTAGTTACCGGTACCATACGGTACCGACACCTTATATGGTGTCGGTACCATAAACGGCGATAAGTGCCTGACTGTGTAATACATATTGATTATTCAAAAAACTTTTGAGACTTCAAAAAGCTATATTTAATTTTTAACCATAACCCAACTGTGCTACCTGTGCTGAAGTGACTATCCATACCATACGTATAAGCACCATCAATTTTATTGAAGCTTATGTCAGTTTCTTTAAACCGTACATGAACCGAGACCCTGTGGCTTACCCCTCCTCCTCGCCTCGGTCAGCTAGGCCCCTCAACCGGCCACGCCCCCTCCCCCACCCCCTCCTAGAATTAAAAATCGCTTTTTTAAGACAAAATAGGCGTTTTTGAACTTTCTGGAACCCCTGGTACGATCTCCAGGCCCCTACGGACTTTTCCTTTTCCGGCCCATACAGTATGCTTCAAGCCTAAAGAACAGTCAAACGCCTAAAATACCTACAATTGCTATGTAAAAATTTAACGCATTATTCTCACTGTTACTGAATAGGAACTGAAACGTCTTTTACTAGTATGACTACGAACACAAGATACAATGTACAATAACCACATGGTGAGGTGAGAAACACAAATACACACACACAGAAAATCCGAATCACGTAACGTACATACAATATTCACTCCAGAACAAAACATGGATGGTGTTTCTTGGTTACACTGTGTGAATTCAGTAGCTTCTACTGCAATTTCAGAAACAGGCCCGAGCTTGGAAACCTAATAAAACAATGTTTGTTGTTGGTTCCACAGTTGTGTCGTGTTTGACTGCGTAGTTCTGTCTGTTGTGTTGTGAGTGAGAGATGGATCGCAGTGTCGTAGTTCTTAGCATCGTCTCTGTGTTGGCGTTTTCCTTCTGTGCCGCTGACAAGAAAACAGGCAAGTGTTACTTTTCCTCAGTTTTCCCGTTGTCCGCATATATGTACGTATGAGCCAGGAGCAAAAACAAGAAATTCCGGGGTAGGCCTATCAAGTTGGGGTTTCAGTTGTTTTTGAGTGGGTCCTTGAAGAAAACTCTGCTGTAGATGGGTGGTCTGTTATGGATCGAAGCCCAAAGTTGGGTGGTGGAAAACTCCAGACCATACCTGCAACAAGGAGTCTGCCTCTCTCCACCCGACTTAGGCCGATCGGGGACCCCGAGGCGATTTTTCCCAACCCCGCCCTTTACTGACAAGTTTTTCACTTTCTCGTTTTTAGCAAATTTTTGTTAACTTTTAAAATTTTAAACACTAAAATTGATAAAATCGCATGTAAAATTGCATTTTTTGCTCTATTTGGGGCCAAATTAGCGATTTTTTACGATTTTTAGCCCGAAATTGCGATTTTTGAGCGTTTTAATTTTTTCCCTTGCGCAAATTAGCGTTACAAGGGAAGGTTGCGCAGATTAGGTTGCACCACAGTACAGAGCTCGACCTGGTCTACAACTTTGGTCATGAGGCCCAACGCGCTCCGACGCGCCGATAAGAAGTTATTCGAAAAAAAACGCCGAGTGCACGGTATTTTGAAATGGTCTTTAGTACCCGATCCCTACCCTAGAAATTGGCCTCAGACCCCCGGCCCGGCCGGCGCCAAACCCCCTCCCCCCATCGGCGGATGACTTGTTACATGTCTACGCTCCAGGCCCATGTACTGTATGTACATTTACGGTGTGTGCGTGTGATTTTAGCAGTTGGAGCTGGACTGGAGCACTGTCTAAAGGGCACATCTATCTGGCGGGACGATGATGGCTTTTTGAAAGACAACAACCAGTTTGCGTGGCGGCTCTACCAAGCAGCCCACAAAAGACACCCGGACGGCAACCTTTGTTTCTCTCCGCACTCGGTTTCAGTGGCGCTGGGCTTGCTCTACCCGGGACTGCGTGGACACACCAAGCTGCAAGTCAAAAGATGGATTGCCAGGGACCTGAATGATACCAAGGTTTGCTCCGTTTTGGTTGGCTAAAATACGTATCCTTCTGGTTCAGTTAGAGTCATCGTTTGCCTACCTGATGCGTCAGTTTAACCACGAGGAGTTCGAAATGAAAGATGCCAACGCGATCTATGTAGCTGACGCTTTCAAACTGAACCAATCGTTTGTGAAAGTGGTGAGAGAATGCTTCCACAGCAACGTAGAGCCGTGCGACTTCGCTGGAAACCCGGATCTGGTGCGTCAGAGCATCAACAAGTGGGTGGAAGGAGAGACAGACAAAAAAATCAAGGACTTGCTCTTGCCCGGCACGGTCACTTCGCTCGCTCGTTTGGTGCTCGTCAATGCTCTTTACCTCAAGGCAAAATGGGAACAGCCGTTTGAAGAGACCGAGACTGAAGAGGTGAGTGGTCACTGAAAAATTACTGACTATTTAAGCTTTGTTTATTTATGTACTTTACATGCAGTGTGTCCCCAAAAACTGCGACCAAGATCGTGCTCAAGAACGCATTACCAGATTTATATAACTGAAATTTCGTTGGTAGTTCTGATAATCTGTGTAAGAATTTTTGTGTTAGTAAGCTTTTGTTTAGCCGGTTGTTTTTCAAGATTTCGAACAAAACCATTATTCCAATACCTTAAGTTGCGATTGGTCGTGGGTTCGAAGCCGGTCGAAGCGACTGCAAGTAGTCGACGTACCTGAAACCCAACTCAGGCCACCAAAAACCTGTAATGACAAGGAAGGGAATGATGCTGCGCTGCCGTCAGCAATATTGTTTGAGCAGCCCGTAGTTGTAGGGCACGTTCTACGTATCAGCCGGTGTGGAGAAAAAAGTGCAGTTTATGAGCAAAGTGCTGTCAGCGGGCGGCTACTACGAGGACTCCCGATTTCAAGCGCTTCAGCTGCCCTACCGCGAAGCCGAAGGTCATCTGAGCATGCTGATTCTGTTGCCCCGAAGCAAAGACGGTCTGTCCGAGCTGGAGACCAATCTAAAAACGTCGCAGTTGTATAAGATTTGGCACTCGGCCCCTCGTCACATGCGCAATGTCAAAGTGAAAATGCCTAAATGGAAGGTGAACGAGCAATTTCCTCTGAAACAATTGCTTCTCGACATCGGCGTCAACAAACTGTTCTCCGAAGAAAAGGCTGATTTGTCCGGAATCAGTGCAAGCAAAAATCTGTTCGTGTCCGATGTCGTGCATCAGGCTTTTGTTGAGGTACGTATTGTAGAGAACATGTAAGTATCTAAGATGAGTTAGGAGTCAAGAAAGGTATAGACTAGAGAATAGTGAAGAAAAAAGAATCGGTGGTCTAGGTTTCCTTTAGCCATCGTCTGTTAATCACCAGTTGTTGAAGCTAAAGTTTATTGTTGTGCAGGTGAACGAGGAAGGAACAGAAGCAGCAGCCGCCACTGCAACCGCGATTATTGGAGCAGCGAAGCCACTGGAACCCGACGTTGAGTTCACTGCCGACCATCCATTCATGTTCGTGATCGCTTACGACAGATACATCCTGTTTTGGGGTCGTGTCGTGGACCCTTACCCTGACTAACGCGTCTCATGTTTTTTGTACAGCGTTCTGTACACTGCATGTGTACTGAAACGGTTTTGCATCATTCTCAGCGGTTTGTGTTGCACTCGCGTTGTTGTGCTTTGTTTTCTTACGTATTACCAATAAACAACCGTTCAGTACTTGAATTCCCTCCTTTGCACCTTCACCTTTATTGTAGTTTAGTTTTAGTTTAGTTTAGTTTAAGTTTAGTTTAGTTTAGTTACATACTGTACGTATATTCTCATAATTACGAAAAGTCCTGACAGATTTTCGATTTTGTTTTGCTATAAAGTTTGAGACGCCAATTTTCAAAATAAACGACGCCTAGGTGCTTAAGCCAAGTACAATTAGTGCAGCATTTAAGGAGAAAGCAGCGCCAGATCATCAATATCAGCGAAGGCGTGGTTCAACGCCCTCATCAGCGCAACTTGGGCATCGTCCACTCTGGTGAAGGCCTGCAGCAATTCAGTGTAGAGGAGAGCAGCTTCCTGCTGCAACTTGAGACAGTAGACCGGCTGTTTCTTGTCGGCTCGACTCTGCTGCTCCAACTCGGTCGCGGTGAGGTCGACCGACTCGGCCAGAACCGTCTTCAGCGCCACCCACCACTTGTCGGTTGTGGAGTGGTGTCTCTCGTAGGACGCGTCGAACGCGTACAGCGTCTTCTGCAGCTTCTTCAGACTGCCTTGCGCCCCGTCCAAACCACACTTGTACTCCATCCAACTGAGCACTTGGTCTGTTTTGTGATTGGATGAAACGCACAACGTACACACAATCTGTATGTTGTTCTCCAGCGAACAGTCGGTGCAGACAGAAAGCTTGTCTTCTGAGGTGTTCCGACCGCAACCGGTACAGCGTTTGTAGGCGCTGTTGCCGTAGAACACTCGCCCGAACAAACGTCTGACTGTACCGAACAAGGACGCTGACTCAGTCTCGTTGTTGCGAAAGTTTGAGATAGAGTCGGTCAGTTTTTCCAGTTTGAATGTGTCCAAATCCCAATCTGTCGGTTGCTTCTGAAACAAAACCAAACAGATCCCCTTCATAATCGCTCGTAATAATTTCTTGACCCCTCACCTAATTACGTAATAATTTGGCTTCCCCCATCGAAATTTCAATTTTTTGGAGAGTTGAAGCCGATATTTTGCGTTCAATTCCATGTAAAATGACGCTTTTAATAAAATAGCATTTGTATACAGTAAGATATTGACATTCTTGATATTGATAATGTTCTTAATTTTCTTTATCGATGAGTTAACTACTGTACATGTACATAGTCTTCGTTTTACATAGAAGCCATTACTGGGTGGCTTTTTGTTACAGTTAAAACCAAAGTTTTTATCGTGAATTTTAGGACTATTGCCATATCACTTGACTGATGATCGATTATCATAAAGATTGAGTGGATAAGTGCCATTCTCTTATAAACTCTTAATAAGATATCAAAGGTCACTGTTGTCATTTAACATTTGAAAAATTGGAAAGTCCTGACTTATATGGTAGCTGCCCTCTAAACTAGATGTTCAACTAAGTGAAATTGAGAAAATCTAAGCCGATTACTTTAAATCGAGGCTACGTGTACATGTACTGTACTTAAAACAGTTAAAATTATGGCCACTTCCGTGATTTCTGCACTTTAAAAAATTAGGTAATAATGATTTGGCGAACCCCTCCCCTTTCAACCCTAGAGAAATTTTTGCACGCCCCTGAGAGGAAGAACTTACAAAATCGAAGGTGTTATATTTCTGACCGGAATGTACATCGAACCGGTCAAAGAGCACCACTTGCAATTCGATCAGTAAAGCTTCATGACGAGAGCCAATGGCCGAACAATGACCATCCACTTCATCTCTGAGTATCTGGCCCTTGGTCAACGCATCATCACAGGACTGTTTGGGGAAGTAGTGCTCCTCCTTTTCCAGCAGTTCCAGCCATCTAGCGCAGTCAGCTAAAATCTTGATGATTTTGGTGTTGATGCGCAGCCAAATGGTCTCAGCTTGCAGTCTCTGCGCCTGATACCGGCTGCTCGTGTCGGCAATCATTTCCTGCAGCAAAGCTAGGGCTTGTCTGCCTTTGGGATACTCGTACTGCCAGAGTAGATCGCCGTAGTCCTGCAGTTTCCTGTTCTCGCGCTGGAACTTGAGACCGATCTCAATGGCGTCTTTGAGGGCGTAGTTGGTGGGCAGTTGCTCGTCTCGCATCAGGTGCCACCGCTTGCGACACTGAGGACACTCCAAAATAGACGCTGTGTGTTCAAGCATCGAGCGCACACAGCCGTTGCACAAAGAATGACCGCATTTGAGCACTTTCGGTTCCTGATAGACGCACAGACACACCGGACAGATTATGCGGCTGTCCTCCACTGCATCTGCGTCGGAATGCATAGGCTTTGGCTTATTAGTTTGACGGAGAAACCAAGGAAACAAGGGAAACATACAATGAGTGGTAGGAACGAAGCCTATGTACACAACACACGGCCAGAGCAAGGCCAGACTGGTGTGGTCAGCTGACTGACTATTACACTGTCTCTTTTATTGCTCAATCCGGTTTAACGTTACACAAGCGCGTGCCGACCGGCGCCTTTTTTAAAAACTTCCGCTGAAGTTTATAGTGCTGCCATCATTGTTTTGAAGCTACTTTATGGCTAATATTTCACGTGTACTGTACACGTACCTAATATTACATACGTACACACGTGCAGACATGCTATAGTATAACCGAAAGGCGCAATAGAGATAAAAAATATGTTTAAAAGTGGATAGGTAAAAACAACAAGCAAATAAAATCTGTTTTTGAATTTGAATGCGAATCTGTTTTAGTTAAGTCCACTTTTTTGGAACACAACACCACTGTACAGCGCAGATACGTATGTAGATATTTGCAATAATAATGTGCTTCCTTTGATCGGGTGCCCTATCCAAATTTGGAATACTGTCTGTACCATCTTCTCAGCTATACGCACGCTCAAAAGCAGGATTTTACTTTAAAGGATAAAACTCTAGCTAGGAATCTCTACCGTTGGCTAAACCGAACGGAAAGGGAAATTAGTTGATTGTCTCAGCAAAGTTGCATCAATTTTCTGCAACAGAAAGAAAGGAGCTGCGACGTGAAATTAGCTTGTAAAAATGACAATCAGCGCGATCACTAGAGCCAACAAGGGCAGGCACGACGAAGTATTCGAAGATTTTTTCAAAAACATCTCCCAAAAGTCAGAACTCTTGGCCTGAGGTTTGGTTGTGATTGGTTGGCGGCTAGTGGCAGTGACCGCATGATCTCCAGCTACTACTGTAGACTTGGTAGTGACTGCGTACATTCTAAATCTGGGCGTGGTCTCAATAGGGACGACAGTTTCGGGGTCTAAAAGCTCAGAGACGGCAGGTACTTTTTGCGTAGACGTAATCGATTCCACTACTTCTGACAGCTTTAACTCGGACGGAGTCGGAAACGGCGCTTTAGGCTGCAATCCGTTTTCAGGGAGGTTCAACGCGGGAGGCGTAGGGAAGCGCAGATCTCTTTCTTCTTCCAACTCTTCTGCTTCTCCAGACTGCACATAGAACGATAGTTCCACTTCGGTTTCCAGCAGCACCGATTCCGTGCTGCTGTGTTCATGTTTCAGATCTGCAGTGATTAAACGGCCTTCCGGAATCTCCGTAAGTGGCAGTGAGACAGTGACTGGAACGAAAGAAGTAGTAGTAGAGGTAAAGTCGTCGGACGAATTGTCATCGTTTTCTCCAAATTCGATCGCCAGTTTAGCGATTGCGATATTTCGGTTGCACAGATTTCTGGCACAGAACCACGTTTCTTCGCTTACCGTTCCCTGATCGAACCTTCTGTAGCCGGTGGAAACAAACTTTTCCGACCCACTCACATTGAAGCAGCCTTTTCGGTAAGAAACGACTTTAAAATCGCGGCCGCTGTTTACAGTTACACGTTGCATTAGACAAAGTTGTCCTGTGCAAGTTTCCGTACCGTGACCCGTATCGTTTAAAGCTTGAGCGTTCATGTAACATCGGAAAAACGGACCCCTAGCTTCAGAGGTAGTACCATTTTCATTGCAAAAGTCATCGGAGTTGCAGGAACAGTCCACTAATTGATTTGCAGGATCGTCCTTTACGTGGTAACAAGCGTTCTGTAGAAATGCTTCACCGATAAATCCCAGAACCTCGTAGAAACCGGGACGCAGCGTAGGCACTGAACACGAAGCACTTTCAATGCTGAGTGATTGACCTATTTATAGTAAAGAGATTTAGAAATCAGTATTAGATACCAATCAAAACACTTACCGGGAGTTTCTAAGAACGTCTCGCTTCTAATAAAACAGTTCTGTCCCTGACATTCCATCATCTGAACTTCCGTCTCGCCGTCGAAGTTTACCCTTTGCTCAGTGAGCGCGCATCTGAATTTTCTGGTCGGCGGCAGCTTGGGTGTCTGGTCGGGTACAGAATTACATTCATTTTCCTTGCACAAACACACGTAGCCCTCTCGAGTGGGGGAGCAGCCTTCACTCAAATCGGCCACTCCAGTGACGCAGCCCTGAATAACCACAGAGTTCTCGACGTGCAACAGACAGAAGTCTCCGGAGCAGGGCTGGAAGCAATCCTGGTAGTGTTTGCTGTGAAAGCAGTGGTGGCAGCTGATTTGGGCGGTGCGAGCGATGAGAAGAAACTGTATGAGAGAGACGAGCACGTAGCACATGACGAGTGCTCTGAGCTCATATCAATAAAAGTGAAGAGCGCAAAAATTCAAAGTATCGCAGTTATGGGCCGAACAGACGCTGGCGGAGGCGGGCGACATGGAGACTCTGAACCGGTCTGCAAAAGCGGCAGGCGACGCTGACGTTCGGACGTTTTATGGCCCGAAACGGGTAATTTATTTTAATTGGACAAGCAGCGCACCCTTTCTGACAAGTCAATCTTTATTGTCAAATTCTCTTTCCCAACTTTTATCAGCATACGGACTCAATAATAGAAATGGTGTCGCCGACTGGCCGGCAATTGTCAGAGCTTTGTGTCGAACAGCGAAAGGGACGCACAAATTTCGGCGTCCTAAAATTTTTCTAATTTCTGCTGCACTTTGCAAATTAGTCTTACGTTTTTGCACGCCTGCTTGAACTCTTTGCGAGTCACCAGCCCGTCGTTGTCTCTGTCCATTTTCTGAAACGCACGTATTACTACGTACTGTACGTACTGCACAGTGTGAAATAAATATTAATAAACTAAAAATAACACAAAATAGCTGGGCAAGGAAGCAATCCGTGAAACTGACACCAAAAATCTCGTTGACATGTTCTCGTATTGTGCGCTCATGGACGGGTGGATCTGTGAATTTGCCCATCAAGTCATAGATTGAGTGCACCACCAAATAAAGTTCATCTCTAGTGATTCTGCCCCTCTTTTTGATATCATAGAGATCAAATACCCATTCCAACTTATCGTCGAGAGAACCACGTGAAAGGATAGATAAGCCAACCACAAATTCCTTCAATAAACGCTTTGGCACAAAACAAAGGCCCCTTTGAGGCCTGGAATTACCTCAAAACTGATGGATCCATTGTGATCTCTGTCAAATGTGTTAAAGACAAATTCTGCGTATTTACTCGGCTCTCCTTGAGGAAAAAATTGAGAGTAAATGTCCTTAAAACTTGCTAACGTCACTATGCCAGTTGGACAACCCTGAAATTCTTCGAAATATCTAAAATTATTTATCTAAAGGTTTACCGACCTGTTTGAAGCCTCGATACATCAGCTGAATTTCTCGTTTCGTAAAATGAGTCATTCTCGTAATCGCGTCCAAACTGTCCGGCTTGTATCTTACGACACTCAGTTCAAAATCGTCAAAATCATGGTCTAAATACAAAGCGAATAAATTAGGATTAGATTGCGAGAAATGCACCAGTCTGTAGTTTCAGCTGTAAGCCTATGTAGGTCAATGTTCAGTTTAGTCATTTTGTCGTATACAGTGTACATATCAAAATTTTAGGAATTCATTCTTCATTTATTTAATTATTAGAGTCAATTACGAATGAAGTAAACTTATACTTTTCTTGCCGTCTCGACGATTGTGCTGAGCTGCCTGTCTGCCTTTAACAGCACTGGGCAGAGCAATGCCAATGAAAGGTTTGCTCATCGCAGCCAGAGCTGCCATATTTGGTTGGGGCAAGCACGCACTATACTACATAGATAGAGAGGCGAGCCTCTAATGGTTGGCGGCTGCTCAGAGGCAAATCGTATCCGGAAGTCAGATGGGACGCATGGAAACTGATAGGCCCACTGCCCAGCAACGATCGACCCATCGCTCAGTGATGCGCGAAAATATTTTAGATTGTCTCTTCTTAGTGGGTCACTCTAACTTGGTGCAACACAGCACTACCGTACCTTTCTTTTTGAAGTGTCGATTTAGATAGTTCAGAGGGAGCCATATTTTCTTAGCCAACGGGTCTTCTGTTATTGGAATGCCCATTAGTGCCGGGGCAAGCGCAGCGGCGAAACAAAAATGTCATAAAGTCCGGGAGCAAAGCGTGAACAGCCGGGGGCAGAGCACAGAACATAGATTAAAAATTGACCCAGCTGACTGGCCGCCAAATAGGCGCAACAAATTTTCGAAAGCTACCTCCCAACTGTTTTTTTACCTGAATAGATGCGCCGTAGGTTTTGCCGTCTCAATTCTCTGGTCAGCTTAGCACCCATCAATTTTGATGATTGCTGGCACGCAGACAGGTAGGAGCAATCATACAGAGGCCGGGTAAGCATACGCGTCTAACTATCTGCTGTGTACACATTTGCCGCAAGAACAATCGATTATGGAAAGGTAAAATTCCCGTATCATAAGCTAGCGGCTTTCGAGCCCATTTTTCTATGCCAATCAATTCTCACCACAGCTCCGCCGGCCTTCCGCTACTATCCGTTTAGCTGTAATTATTACCTTTGCGAGAGTTAAACGCTTTCAGAACGGCTTGACCCATTTCGTTTTAGTCTACATCCATCTTTCCATTCCGTCTTCCCCAACAGCCGTCCGACGCATACGTAACTAGCACAAGGTGTGCTCCTCTCTAAAAGCTCACTTGCTCACACAACGGCAATCGCTCGAGTCGGCTCGGAACCGAAGTCTAGCAAAAATACAGATTTCTATCTTTCCCGTTACTTATAGCAATAATTTCTTGATTTTCAAGCTACGTAGGACACGATACATTTGTACAGTAGGAGTTGCTTATCTTTCAAAGGCTCGCTGTTTAAGTAACACTAATAATGCAAAGAAAGTTGAAAGGTTAGCCATCTAAAATTAGTAAGCTTTGCACAAACCAACGCTTTTCTGATCTTTTGTTATTGTTTCAAATTTGCAGTGACCGGCCACTTACTCCCGTGCTTAGACCTATTTTGTAGTGACTTGACTACTAACTACTAACTACTAATTTTTGGGGTTTTGTGACGTCACCAAGACTACAATTTGACTACGACTACATATTCAGATTTTGTGACTACTGTACAAATTGACTACAATACCCTTTGTAGTCAGCAATTTTTGCGTCCTAGATTTTATACACATTAGCGATTTAGAAACAAATAAATTGTGCTATTTTATCTGTGCATTTTTAACTGTGTTTTTTACTGATTTTAACAACTTTTTTGCTATTCAAAAGCAGTTTTCCTCTTTCCTTTTTGAATATTTATAGAATTTCTGACCGTTTGTATACAAGGTAAAAGTTCATCTTTGTTTGTTTCTTGGTAAACAAAATGCATTTGTAAACAAAAAAGGCAGAACAATGTATTTTGAACCTAATCCTAAATTTAAAACTTTTACAGTAGAAACAACGCGCATATTAGTATCACATTGTGTAGAAAAATAGACGTTATTGTTTAAATTTTAACCTCTTACTTGCTTGGTTTACTATTTTAGATTATCAACTTCTTGTTTTATACGCTAAACCTGAAATTTTGGTAATTTTATTCAAAATTTTGCTGACTACAAATTGACTACTAACTGCGACTACATATTCAAAGTCGAGAATTTTTGAGACGGCTACGACTACAATTTAAAATTTGCAAAAGAAATAGGTCTACCCGTGCTGGCAAAACTACATGTGTGTATGTAATTTAGTCCAACAAGCCTGAATCTAATCAGCAAATAGCATACCGATGGAGGTGTAACCTACCTTCCAGTAGAAATAGCTATTATGAAAGAATCGAAATAAATAGTAAGAAATAAATATGGAACGAAACAGTAAATTTTGTCCTCAGAGTCAGAGACCTTTAAATGCGTTTTTGAAGGCCAATTTTTTAAAATTTTGCCCCACCCCCCTTTTAAAATCTTACGAACGCCGCTAAGTTTTAGCCAGTAATCGACTGAGATACCCACCCACATCGGTCGGTCAGGCGGCAGCGATCTACATAACACTTTCAACCACCAAGAGGATAGGAAAGCTACAAGTAAGTCAAGTTGACGGAACAACTACATGCTGTATTTTTGCTTCAAAAAGAGTATAGACAGTTTCGTGGTACTGGCGGAAACAGGAACGCAGTGCTGAAAAAATAAGAGTCTTTAGCAGACTTGGGATAAGTACTGCATGGCTATTTGAAATAAGAACTCAACGGGTTGCTTGCGCATACGAAACAATGTTCTCAATTAATCAGTGCTAAAAATCAGCTCTACAATACAATACAAACAAACAAACAAACAAACAGTAGCATCAGATCCAGGTGCTAGTGATCATTTGTGTACTTCTAGTAAACAATTGTGCTAATTCTATTTTAAAATAAATAAAAACTGTCGTAAAAATTCCCGGCATGATGAAACCTACAAGCATTACATACAACGTAACAAACATAGACACAATTGGTCGCTTTTCGAAAAGTATCCATAGAGATACATAGAAATTGAGAGAACAAGCAAAAAATCAAATTTACACGACCGGAAACGCAGAGAACAAGTTTGCAGAGGCAATGGAAATGAAAAACTAAGCAAATTGACTGGAAGGACTGGGCAAGTCAATACAGGATTGAAACGTTGCTCGGACCGCACCGATAACTTGATGTGCACATTTAACAACCGCCAACATTTAATCAGGCGCCCTCTTGACTGTCAATTTTAGCTCATTTGATCCAATTGACCGCTGCACTATTTTTGGACTAATTCACACGGTCACAAGGACAACAGACAGTCATAGGAGGGTGTACTGCTTCGTATGGGTACTGAAACTAAAGGCTTTAACTTAAATTGTCCGAAAAAGCTAATACGCCGTGTTTTCCGATAAGCCCCCTGCAGTATTTGAAGGCAGTTGCATTGTGGGCACATTATATAATTTTGTCATACATACGTACAAACGTTTTTGTTCTGTCTGCTTTAGTGATGCAACCGGGAGCGGAATACCGGGATTCGGGAAAACCGGGATTATAGGGAAATGAGAATACCGGGAAAAACCGGGAAATACCGGGATTACCGGGAATATCGGGAAATCGATCAAAACGCATGCAGCATGATAAAACATAAATGTTTTCAACATCCGGCTTAGCTATTGATACCAGTTGTAGTCGGTTTTCTCAAGAGTTTTCTCTCATAACGGGCTAAACTACAGTACACTGTGAGATCAGGTATATGTTGAATTTGTTAGTGGGTTGGTTTGGCAGGCATCCGGCAGCTCGATATCAATTTGACCAAAAGAGTTGTGTAAGAATAGCCAATCAATGAGTGGCTTTGCTCAATTGAAGGCCTTCTTTATAAAGTTGGAAGCTTAGACCATAAAGTTTACGGCCTAAACCAATATAAAAATATTTAAGGAAAAACTGCAAACAAGGCTGTTCGCTCAAATTGAGCAAGTAGCAGTCATTTGAAAACTTATTCAAAGTTTTGCGTGCCGCTGGTACTGGCAAAAGAAAGTTGGGTATACAGTAGATGTCATTGAAATACATACAGTAGTATTTGCAAAAACTGTCAATACTGCTATAAACTATATTTCCCGGTATTCCCGGTATTTCTCGGTATTAGAGAATGTGTGAACCGGGATTAGAAACCGGGAGTGAAAATACCGGGAATTCCCGGTTCTTCGGAAAATACCGGGATCCCGGTTGCATCACTAGTCTGCTTACCGTAGGAGGCAACATTGCCAGGTTCTAGATTTTTTCATCCATTGGCTTGCATGAGAAAATGGAGCTCAGGGTTTTCTATGACCTTGGAAAACTGTGATTTTTTGTGTTGCGGTCTACACTAGTGTAGCGGTAGCACACCCAGGAGGTGGAGCATGGCTAAAAATCCATCTTTCCGGTGAAGATAAAAGAAAAATCTGTTAAAAATAAGATATACCGATGAATTTGTACTATAACTACTACTTTTATGCTCAGAATGCCTTTTGAATTTTAAAAAGCACGTTTTTTTAATGAAAAATTTTCGATTTTTGAAAAACGTTCTTCATTTTGCTGCAGTAAAAAATGCTGCTTTTCTTTATAAAAAAATGATCACATTTTTTTTACTGCCATTTCCGCAAATGTTGACCAAATAGGCTGAAATTTGGATCATAGGTGCCAAAATTCGGGGAATTTTATGTGTTAAAGTTTGGTGCACTAAGCTTGACTCATTCCCGAGAAATTTAAAAAAAAGTGAAATTTGGTAATTTCAATAGTGAAAGCCGGTCACCGAAAAAATGATCACATTTCTTTTTACTGCCATTTCCGCAAATTTTGACTAAATAGGCTGAAATTTGGACCATAGGTGGAACAATTCGGGGAATTTTATGTGTTAAAGTTTGGTGCACTAGGCTTGACTCATTCCCGAGAAATTTCAAAAAAAGTGAAATTTGGTAATTTCAATAGTGAAAGCCGGTCACGAAAAATGCAAACATTTCCTTGTCCTGTATCTTTTCTAATTTTGTCGGAATTGGATGAAATTTGGAGTGTAAACGCAGAAGTTCAGGGTAATTCGTGTGTAAAAAGTTGACGCATGAACTCCAACGCTATCGTTAGAGTTTAGGCGATAATGTAATGTAACGTTTTCGGTGACCGGCTTTCGCTATTGAAATTACCAAATTTCACTTTTTTTAAAATTTCTCGAGAATTAGTCAAGCATACTGCACCAAACTTTAACACATAAAATTCCCCGAATTTTGGCACCTATAATCCAAATTTCAGCCTATTTGGTCAAAATTTACGGAAATGGCAGTGAAAAGAAATGTGATCATTTTTTCGGTGACCGGCTTTCACTATTGATTTGACAAATTTAATTTTTTTTTAATTTCTCGGGAATGAGTCAAGCCTAGTGCACCAAACTTTAACACATAAAATTCCCCGAATTTTGGCACCTATAGTCCAAATTTCAGCCTATTTGGTCAAAATTTGCGGAAATGGCAGTAAAAAGAATTGTGATCATTTTTTTGAGACACCCTGTACAAAATATCTTCGCATATATTTAAAATTTCATCGAATTCCGATAAAAAATAAAGAAGATACAGAGAAAAGTTTCCGTTTTTGATTCTGCTTCTATGTACATGTATAATTGAAATTTTTCAATTTCATATATTGTTGAATTTCTCAGGATTGGGTCAATCCTGATGCACCAAACTTTAACACATAAAATTCCCACTATTTTTGGCACTTAGGTTTCAAATTTCAGACAATTTGATCAAAATTTGTGAAAATGACAACAAAAAGAAACGTTGTCACTTTTTGGGACACCCTGTACTAAAACGATTAACTTCTTTAATTTAAGTTCAAAATACCTCATAAAAGAGCTTTCGAAGGTAGATCCTTCAAAATTTTCTCGTCCAGACCCAATCACTCTTCAAAATTTTACATCCCAATTTACAAAATCTTTGGTATTCTACATCTCGTGAATTCATTTAATTTTTAGTCCTGCATTAGCTAATAGACTACTAAAAAGAGTTTAGCGTTAGAAAATGCTTTTATTGCGAAATAGTTTGACTGAGCCATATGAATTATCAATGAGTAACGCGTACGTACCTTCAATTTCATAAGTGAGCCAGTGCTGCAAATACCGGAGTCCCCAATAAAGTTCGGAATAGATTTCGCGCCAAAAGCTAGATTTGAATTCGCGGGGAGGCGGATAGACCTTCCGAACGGCTTTGATTCGTTGCAACTTGTGCTCCGCTTTGGTGAAGGTCTTGAAAGGCAGAGAGCCGCCGTACATGGTCTGCAAGAAAACAGAGCTGATGGAAAAGCTACGTGAAGTCGCAGAGAGGGGACAGAGAGCATTATCAGTGCGAGAGCAATAGGTAATTGGATTTATTATAGGGAGAGGGCTGCAAAATTAACAATTGAGCGAGAGAACGTGCCATGTGGAGGTGTCGGTATGAGCGCCGAGAAGGCAATGTCGGCTGTGGAACAGCTTAATTGTAGCCAAGTAATAGCCCAACCGAGCACTGATAAAACCAGCCCGGCTCTTCCATTCCCAGCCCAGTTAATGGGCGATGAGTAGCGCTGAAAAAGCTATCGGCACCCAAAATTCAATTCCATTCTGGTTCCATTTTACACTACAATGCGTACGTAGTCCGTACTGTAGCCGGTTACATTGAACGCACCGTCGCAAACTGTTGTATGTTGACATTAGACTGGAACTGGGTGCAGCACTATGAACTTTGATTGCATAGCTCTTTCATGTACATAGAAGAAAATTCGCATGACTGGCCGATGTCTGGAAAATGTTGTGCGCTAGCCGTCTGCACAATTCACGCAGCAAAAGTGGCCATCACGCAGTAAAGGAAACAATCCGAAAGCTGATTGCATTAACCTATTCTAATTAAAACGCACTAAAATGCATTTTCAGGTGCTTTGGAGCTACAATTTTATGCGAAGCCCCTGAACCCCATCTGGCAGGCAGGCAAACCCCACCGCTCCCCAACTACCCCTCCCACGGCCCAGACCTGCAGAACCTCCCGGGTCTCGGCACCAAATGAAGGAAGAGCGCGTTTATTACAGTAAAACACAACAAACAATGAATGTTAGTGCACAAGACAGCATATAAATCCTTCATCACATAGGGCCATTTTCGAAAACTAGCCTAGCCACGCGAGACGGCGCCAACCAACCAGAACGAACTATAAATAGCTGTGTAATCCCACTTAAATGTACAGTGTAGCCATTCATATAGTGTACGTACGACAGCTACGGCTATATATCCAAATATGTAGAGCTAATGGCTATTAAACCTAATTTGGGTCGAAAAACTGATTTTTTGCCTTCCCATTCCCACTCTCTACTGTGGTGACGTATAAAATTGTCCGTTTCAGAGAAATGTGTCTAAATTAAGAGCTGTCTAACGCAACAAACCATGTTGTACAGATCGTTTGTTCAAGAAAAGTCTTTCAACCCAAATTTTTATTTAAGCACGCTTTCTACGGAACATAGTGGCTCTCCAAGAATGACGATTTTCATTTAATTAAAAAACTTGCTCTTTGCTTTGGTCGGCTTTATGTTAATCGATTGTCTAAATTCAGGAACTATCTAATGGAAAGAACACTGCACTAGCTACAGCTACATACTAAAAGCAAAATGAAAAAATGGCTGTCTTTTTAGTGTGTGCTTACGGTGCGACAGTTTACCTAATTCGAGTCAACGTCTGCTCTTCTGAATCTAAGCCATTTGTATGCTTGTAAACAGTTCCTTTCTTGTCCAAAAATCCTAAAACGAGCAAATAAGTATGTATTACTGCTTACAATTCAATTCGATTTAACTTGGGATTGGATATACAGTACCATTGCGGACAGCTACTGTACGCCCCGAAAAAAATTTAATAGAAACTGCGAGTTACATACATAATTTAATAGCTCAGGTCGCACTACTAACCATTGAAGCTTGTAGTAAAATTCGTTTTGTACCTTTGGACGCGTACCAGCCTTATTCTGTCGTTTATCAAAGAAACGGAAATTTCCACAGACTTTGAAATCAATAGGGTCTCAGAAAACCCAAGTGATGAAATGAAATGGCTTGAATTTAGACAACTGCCACAGGCTCAAGAAAAGGTTGTTAGTTTAGTTTAGAAGAAATCGATTTTCAGCCAGTGTTTTTCTGCTGACAATCTGACAACCTTTGACAATTAACCATTTTGAGGCACATAAATTAAACGTTGAATGGCGTCACTTACAGAGCACAAGTAAAAGATGTCCTCTGTACAGTTCTACAGGTCCGACCCAAATTATGTAGGGCCACCTACTCTTCAAGTGAGAAATCCTTTTCATAGCCATTGACTGCCTACAGAAGCCGCGTTGTTGGCTCAGTGGGTAGCTTGCTGCCTCTGAGTCACGGCGGCCCCTGCATCCCTAGTGGTTGTAGTGGTTCATCCTCTCGGCGCGGCAAGTTTACTTGCTGCAAAGAGTTGGTCGTCGGCACAACGCTCCACCCAGGCCACCGAAAGCTGGTTTACAGCGAGTAGATAAAATGGGAACCAACTGGATCTGCCGTTGCACCGAAGCTCCTCCTACAGCATGCCAATTTGGAGAAAGATCAATTGACGTCAAGTGCTGGCTGAGACGACACAACAAGGCCAATACCGGTTTAGGTCCAGCGCCGGGCGGCAGTGGACGCTGTCAGCACTACGACGTCAATGCGCCTGGCGCCCTCTTGGTGCTTGGCGCCCAACAGCATAGCTAGAGTGGCTGGCAGTGAAAGAAGGGCAACGTCCGAGATGACGAAACCACGGGGGAAGCGGAATGGACCTCGAGTCTGATCGCAGGCCGTAAGGCCCCCCCGCACATCGGATCGGATCGGATCGACTGCCTACAGTACGTACATACAGTACGTATGTAGCCATGGACGGTTGATCTATGGCTATAAATTTTAGTTGTTTGCGGCTATGGAAACCGCAGCTTTTTGCTATTAACTTTAGCACCTTTGTTACGGTAGAGTTGAACCCATTTTTGCACAGGTAGAAAGAAAAACTCAGCAAAAATGTGAAAAACAATGGCAATTCGGTTTCTTCGAGCCGTCGAGCCGTTCGAGCCGTTCGAGCCGTTCGCACCGGCAGGTAAAGCTGTGGGCGCTGAATTTTGTGCAATTGACAGAACGTTTTCAGGCTGTGATTTTCTTCAATATGCTTTCTGCTTTCACTCGCATCTCTTCTGGCCAACTCCGAATCGCCATGCCGAAATTCTATCCTAAGAATCGGCCGATTCAGTTGTGGAAATCAATTAAACTGTGGATTTTCCCTCTGATTGCAACGATTTCAACTCTTCAAGCTATGATACTTGTTCAATGTGCTTTGTGCTTTCACTCACATCTCTTCTGGCCAACTCCGAATCGCCATGCCGAAATACTATCCCGAGAATCGGCCGATTCACTTGTGGAAATCAATTAAATTGACGATTTCCCTTCAGATTGCAACGATTTCAACTCTTCAAGCTGTCAATGTGCTTTGTGCTTTCACTCACATCTCTACTGGCCAATTCGGAATCACCTTGCCGAAATACTATCCGGAGAATCGGCCGATTCAGGTGTGGAAATTGGTAAAACTGACGATTTTCCTTCCGATTGCATCGATTTCAATTCTTCAAGCTGTGATACTTGTTCAATGTGCTTTGTACTTTCACTCACATCTCTTTTGGCCAACTCCGAATCGTCATGCCGAAATACTATCCCGAGAATCGGCCGATTCACTTCTGGAAATCAATTAAATTGACGATTTCGCTTCAGATTGCAACGATTTCAGCTGTGGTGCTTCTTCGATACACCTGAGCATCCTGTCCAACCACATGTACCAGTCAGCTCCGATTCGCTAAACGTAGCACCATCTGGGAGAGAATCGGCCGATTCGGTTTTGTTTGTTTCGTTTTGGTTTTTAGTTCCACTGTCCTTTCGAACAGCTCAGGACAGCCTGCACTCTTTTCAGAGCCTTTCAATTGGGCAACCCTTCCTACAAGCAACCCTGCCCCTTCCTGCTATTCGGTCCTCGGAGCAACGGCAGCGCCGGTTCGGTTCCCATTTACCTGCTACCGTCACTGGCTTTCGGCGGCCTGGGTTGGGCTTTGCGTCGGCTACTTCCAGTCGCTTCGACCGGTTTTGAACCCACAAACAACCTCTCTCACGTATGCCGGAGCCGAAGTGACACACGGGATAGCGTAAACTACCCATCATGACCAAGACGTGACTCGGTTGTGGAAAACGCCAAAACTGACGATTTTCCTTCAAATTGCCCATTTCTTCAATACTTCCGCCCTGTATTTTTCAGGATGCCTCTTGCACCCTGTATTCTTCCGCGTGCTTGTTTGCCCCCAAAATATACCCCTTTAAAATTTGTACCCCCAAAAATTCTTACCCCCATATTTTTGGTCCGAAATTATTTGCGCCTTGTATTTTGGCACACCCCGGACCCCCTGTTGCATGTACGAAATATACAGAGAGCAAAACACTTCGGACTAAAAAAATGGGGGGTAAGAAATTTAAGGGGGTGGGGCAAATTTGGGGGGGGGGCAAATAAAGCATCCTGAATAATACAGGGCGCAAAAAATTCAGGGAGAGAAACCATTTTGGGTGTACAAATTTTGGGGGTACAGTACAGATTTATAGGTACAGATTTTAGGGGGTACATACTGTATTTTAGGGGGTAAACTAAACTGGTAAGCCGCAAAATACAGGGCAGAGAGAGTGTATCGAGGAAATATGGGCAATCTGAACGAAAATCGTTAGTTTTAAATTTCCACAATTGAATCGGCCGATTATCGGCCGATTCTCGGGATGATACTTCGGCTTAGCGAATCGGAGTTGGCCAGAACATGAGTGGCTGCTCAGGGCGTATCGAAGAAGTACGCAGCTACAAGAGTTGAAATAATTCATCATTGCAACCTGAAGGAAATCGTTAGTTTCATTGATTTCCACAACTGAATCGGCCGATTCTCGGGATAATATTTCGGCATGGCGATTCGGAGTTGACCAGAAGAGATGTGAGTGGCACAAAGCACATTGAAGAAGCATCAAAGCTTGAAGAGCTTAAATCGTTGCAATCTGAAGGGAAATCGTCAATTTAATTGATTTCCACAAGTGAATCGGCCGATTCTCGGATAGTATTTCGGCATGACGATTCGGAGTTGGCCAAAAGAGACGTGAGTGAAAGTACAAAGCACATTGAACAAGTATCACAGCTTGAAGAGTTGAAATCGATGCAATCTGTAGGGGAATCGTCAATTTAATTGATTTCCACAAGTGAATCGGCCAATTCTCGGGATAGTATTTCGGCATGGCGATTCGGAGTTGGCCAGAAGAGATGCGAGTGAAAGCACAAAGCATATTGAAGAAAATCACAGCCTAAAAACGTTCTGCCAATTTGCACAAAATTCAGCGCCCACAGCGTTACCTGCCGGTGCGAACGGCTCGAACGGCTCGACGGCTCGAACGGCTCGAAGAAACCGAATTGCCAAAAACAATAGATCATTAACTAAATGCTCTTAATTTTACCCTCAGAATGCCCAATAATACGTGTCTGAAGAGTATTTTTTCAAAGATTTCTCGTCACTGAATTCAAACATCTGACTCCATTCCGTATACGCGGCAAGGCAAACTGATTGGCATCTTCTAGACTTGTGTTTTTCTAGGCCCTTCTGACCCCAGTGCTTGAAACAAAGGCTTAAACTTAGGGTGGTCAGGGGTGAGAAAAGTTATCGTACCAATTTTCGCTAATGATACAGTATACTCGAAAACGACCTGGCCCGCCTGATCTGTAAATTAGCGAATCAGTGTAGTGCCGCTCGTTGGACCAATCGTTGCAGAGCACTGGCGCGTTCCCACAGAGGTCCCCGCGCTTTTATCGTTGTTTGTGCGGCTCGGCTGGCAAGTTTGAGCGAGTGAGGCTGTCGCTGTGTATGTAAGAAAGAAGCGTACTGTCTTGTGTGTGTTGTTTTGCTTTTGGACTCAGAATGAACCGTAACGACAGTTCTCTCAGTCCGAATCTATTCGCAGGGTTCCAGTTCAACCAAGATGACAACACGGACCGTAACGAAGAAGAGCAAGAAGGCGCCAAAGAGGAAAGCGAGGCTGTGGAGCCACAAAACAAACGCTTCAAGCGGTGGGATAGCAAAGGTAGGCTAGGCTTTGTTATTTTGTAAAAAGCTCTATTTTAATTAAAACGAATCTTTATCGCCGATGAAAAAAGGAAATTTTTGTGATGATTTTAGCCTCTGATTTCTTTAGTGTAGAGTTCTGGCTATTTTATGCGTATGCCTAAAATACGCTGTGAATCGTATTAGCCACTGTTAAGCATTTGTGCAGGTGATATGAACATTCGGCAATAGAATAGGCCTCCCGACTTGGCCAGACCCGCCCGCTAAGTAGCAGATTTTATTTGTGCGTTTTATTGCGCCTCTACTTTGCTTTAGCTCCTGAGGTGGTGGTGCTGTCTGCGACTGAAGCTCGGTTCAATCAGATGAATGTGACAGCCCAGTTTATGTTAAAAACGACGCGAACCACCAAGAAACAATCGACTGCGAAGTCGTCTGGAAATGGTCCCTGTCCATTTTGTCGCAACACTCGCACCAACGATATCAAACAAGGTACTACAGTCAGGTACTTGTTGCCATGGATGGTAACTGTGCCATATTTGGTTAGGTGGTACCAGTACACGCGGTAGTGGCACCGCATTGTATGGTGCCGTTTTACCACCATATGAGGCGTTAAGTGTCGACTGTATTACTTGAGCGTATGCACGGAGACCCTAAAAATGATATAATTTCTTTTTGCTGCCATTTCTGGAAATGTTGACCAATTAAGCTGAAATTTGGATCGGAAGTGCCAAAAATATTTGGAAATCCATGTGCTAACGTTGATCTAAGGCCGAATTTGACCGAATCCTGAGAAATTCAAGAATTTCTTAAATTTGGTAATTTCAATTCCTGGATACTGTAGTGTATGAGAAATGGAAACTTCTCTGTTTGCTGTCATTTCTGTAAATTTTCAAGAAACGGCTTGAAATTTGGGGATAATATTTGCTAAAAGGCGGGAAATCTCATATGTTATGCAGGGTGTGCCCAAAAAACAACCCAACAGATTTTTTACTCTAGCAACCGCAAATCTCAACCGATTCGAATGAATATTGTTTTTAAATGAAAGCCAAATAAATTATTGACACATTGGAGCAATGTTCATTAAGATACTCTGCTTGGTTCCTGAGATATTTGCCATCAAATTTGAAACACTAGTTTTGTTAATGAACGAACAGTGATTAAAACAACCCAGCAGACTTTTTTCTGTAGCAACCGTAAATCTCAACCGATTGGAATGAATCCTTTTTTAAATGAAAGATTGATAAATTCACGAAAAAGTAGTAAAAATTTATCCAGATACTCTTCTTAGTTCCTGAGATATTTTAGCTCAAATTCAAAACAGACTTTCGCAATGAACAAGAGCGATTCAGTTGCACTTTATAGTAAAGCAGATTCCTACTGCTGGGCCCGTATTCATAAAAATATCCTAAGCTTAGGACAACCTAAGGCGCATAGGACGTCCTATTTGGCCGTAGGATATCCTACGAGTATGACATCCTACGCCGTATGATAGGATTATTCATAAAACAGTTTAGGATATCATACTCGTAGGAAATCCTAAGCGCCTTTTATTAGCGGTTTGAGCCAGCGCCACTCGACATGTTTTGGAGGGAAATTCAAACCTGACTCATATTTTGTTGTTGGCACCGACCGGTCGCCCAAGTTTGAGTTTAGAAGTAGTCATTTCTGTTCTGTAACCGTAATTTAGCCGTTTTTTCAATAATACAGAGCAAACGGATATGAAAGTAAAAAGCTAAGAACACTTCATTTTCAATGAAAACATGACTATTTAAATGTTTACTACTAATTTCAAGTTTATAATTACGTTTTCTAGCCGAGATATTGGTAGACAGGCAACCAACAGTGTTTATCGCATGCAACGCACGCTAAAACCTACGTCCTAAAGCGGCAGTAGGTAGCTCGCGACCTACCTAAGGTTTTCGTCCTACGCCATAGGATTTCGTAAGAGCGGCCATCCTAAGCAAAGTTTTATGAATTGTCCTACGGCCCGCGCGGCGTCCTAAACGGCCAGATTTAGGAAATCCTACGTCCTAAATTGTTTTATGAATACGGACGGACCCTGGAGGCTAATGAGACTTTACTGGTGAAGTAACCGATCGTGTGTGTCACCAGTAAAGCCTCATGACGTTAGCCGCTAGCTGTAGGAATCTGTTTTATTATGAAGTGCTACGGAATAATAAAAATCGCTGCTGTTCATTACCATGATTTCTCATTTTCCTTTCAGGAACGAAGCGGAGTAATGAACACTGCACCAATCTATCAAGAATTTATTTGTCCTTTATTCAAAAAAGATTCATTCAGATCTGTTGAGATTCGCGGTTGCCACAGTAAAAAATCTGATGGGTTGTTTTTTTTGGCACGGTCTGTAATTTTATCCCTGGAGAGCGGTGCTAGCTTGAGAGAATTAGGAATGTGCTGAAGAAATGCGTTTTCCTGAACTGCTCATTTGAGAAAACACTGTTCAGGAAATTCTTCATTTTTTCAAGACTGACTCAATTTGATGCATGAAAATTAAACAGACAAAATTGCGTTCGCTCTTTCACACATGCTCTGCAAATTTCAGGTTATTTCGAGGAAATTTGCGGACATGATAGCAAAAAAGGAACAGTTCCCATTTTAACAAATTCCAGAAATTTCCAACATTCACAAATTCTTGATTTTCTCAAGATGCGGCCAAGCCTGGTGCACCAAAGTTTAAGATATAAAATCAAAGGGTTAAAAGCAATGTTATCGTTTTTCGGGACGCCCTGTACATGTTTTGGCAAAAGTGGTCCTACGTAGTCTTTCTGATTTGCTTCAACGGTTTGCGTATTGTAACAACGGTTAAGAGCTGAGAGTGGACGCGAGTGCCGATGTTCAGCCATTTCGATTGGTCTACAAGGCCTGTGACAAACACTGCAATCTGTGCGACTTCTGGAGTCGCAGCAATTCTCAAGTGCTCACGCACACCAACAGAGTTCACCCGCACCGCTGTGACCAGCACGCAATCGCCTTCCACTCTGAGGTACGTTTTTTGGTTGTGGGAGTTGAGTACTAAAATTTTCAGTAGGTGTGGAGCACTAAAAATCGCTGAAAAACAGTGAACTATCCGGCTAAAGATCGGTCAGACGCGCTAGTTTTGGCTTTACAAGGTGTACAAAAATGACAATATTTGTTTTTGCTGGCATTTCCGCAGCTTTTGACCAAATTGGTTGAATCATAGAATCCTTTATTTCATAGGATGGGGTGAAGCCTGGTCCACAAAATTTTACACGTATTTAGTCTCGTATTTTTGCACGTATGTTTGAAATTTCAGCCATTTTGGTTAGAATTGGCGGAAATGGCAGCAAAAACAAATGTTGTCATTTTTGGGTAATCGTGTACTAAAAATTTGCTGTTTACCCATTGTATGCCTGAAATCGTGCTCTGAAATGCAAAAAAAAATGCTTCTCGGAAATTGAGGGAGGGCGGGGTAGAAAAATTGTCTCGAGAAAGTAGGAGTCCTGATCTAAGGATTTGACTTTGAACTTTTGGTGTGAAAATGTGTTAGGGGTGTTTAGGCGGCCAAAGAGAGACATTTGGTGGAAGTGCACGGTCTGAAGTACCATGCCTGTGCCATGTGCGACACTCTCTACCGCAATGCAGCTCGCTACGACCGTCACACCAACACCGGCACGCACAGACAGATCGACCGAGTGGTGAGACGAACGTTGAGTAAGGCTTTCGAGTCGACCGGTCAGTTCGACCACCTGCCTTTGAGCGAAAGCACCGAGCCTCCCCTGCAAAAGGCTCTCAACAAACTTCCCGGTGGACTGCTCACGGCAGACGAGGACATGTACGTCGGTATCACAGTCAGGCACTTAACGCTGTTTATAGTACCGACACCACCTGGTACCGGTATCTAGGCTAGTGGCACCATACTGTATATACACCATATTATGGTACCCCACGTTCGGGGCCTGTGGTGGAGTGGTACATATATGGCACCGGCACCTATGGCCATAGGTAGAGGTACCATCTAAGGTGCCACTAGCCTAGGTACAGTACCGGTACCGTATGTGGTGTCGGTACCATAAACGGCGTTAGTGCCAGCCTGTATCAGTTAAGCTGCTTGATTGGTATCGCCACTTGTCTGAGTTTGTTACAGAGAAAAAATTGTCGAAATTCATGAAGTGCCGCAGCTGGAAGCGTTTAGGAAGCTGTTTAAGAAGCACAACTTTGTTCACGGCACGCAGAGTGATGGCAACAGGACCAGCGGTAACCGAAGTGCACCGGCCACTGAGGCAACGCCTCGAAGGGTCGATAGTTGGACAGTGGTCACCTCTGTGGTGCCTTCCTTTTCTCCTAGCAGCAGGGGAGCAGCTCAGCAGTTGATCGAGGGAGACGTCGCTCCGGTAAACTTTTTAGAACTTTTTGGTGACTGGACTGAATCTTTTCACTGTTTCGAAATCTTTCTTAGATGCAGATGTGGAATTTGCCCCATTGACAGTTTTCCTTATTTTAGTGTTTTTAAGTAGTACATAGTTCTGAATACGTGCTATGTACGTATGTAGCGATCTTGATTTAGTCCAGTCTTGCTTAGAGGACGCCAATTTTGGCAGTAACACCGACTAACCAGCAATTCGATTTTCAGGGTCCTGCTTCTGTTACTACGATGACCGGTGCAGAGTTGAATTTCTCTGCCAACCAGGTTGTTTGCACATATAGTTTTAGTCGGATTCGAAGTTTATAAACACTCAGTTTCAGTTCATTGAACCTGATGTCAACGTGAACCCCATTCTGCCGAATTTTCAGTCGATCGACGGAAATTGTTTGAATTTCGGGGACTTCACTCATTCTCCGTACGTGCCTCAGGTACGCAGACGTACTTTACTTTGTGGTTTCTACTGTAAGTGTGACGAGGTTTTACACGTGTGTTCATGGTGACCGACGGAATCCCACTCCCAAATGTAAGGAACCAGCTCTCCGAGACAATGTTTTTGGTATCCTTTTTCTGCAAATTCTACTAATTTTTTCATTTTTACAATTTCTGACACCAGACTTCGACTAGACAAGCTAGAATGGACTGAAAATCAGCTTTCTTGCTTCGTGGTTGAGCTGAGAAAGGCGTTTTGAGCTTCTTTAGCTCAAAATTCAAATCTTTACTGGTCTTTTCCACGATTGCGGATTTCTTAAAATGGCAGCCAAAATTGTGAAGGTGTTAAGCAGTGTGTGCGGCGGTGGAGGTACTGTAGTATCAGCGGGTCACATGGGTCGGGGGCCCGGGGTGGATATTGGGTACATACCCCGATACCGCCCTGTCAGTCGTCCATACCCCTCAAGCCGAAACTTTTTTGGGCTCTTTTAATGAGCAAGGCGATTTTACAGTTTTTGGGACACCCGAGACGACCTCAAGCCATACAGGTTCTGTAACAGGGGGTCCGGGGTCTGCCTCCCACCCGACTTTGGCCAGACCCCCTGCTCTGATCGGGGATCCCTCTGCAACTTTTGTGGCAAGCAATTTTTTTAGCAAATTTTTGCAATTTTATAGTTTTCAGACCATACTTGGGTCGGGGCGTTAGGGGTTGGTTTAACAACTCCCCTCGCCGGCCAATACCACCCGTCGGCCGGCCATACTCCCTCCCCACTCCTCCGCCGAGCCCTCCAGACGCACCTCCGGATTTTTTCGGCCTATGTATGTTTCTAGCACTAATTGACTGTAAAGCCAGCATTTGTAGCTGTATTTGAGATCAAATTAGCGATTTTTAGCGATTTCGAGGGTTTTTAGTACCCTCCTTAGAATTTGGGCTCATACCCCAACCCCCTCCCACTTCGGCGGATGGCCTGTTACATGTATGCCTGAAACCGCCTCCAGATTTTGCCGAACAATATATGCCAAGGGAGTAAGCTCCTCAGCCCGCGGACCCATATGCGTATGTACGTACAGTATGTACACCTAGGGAACGCTCTGCTCTGCGTTTGTCCGCTGCTGTCATACTACTTGGTTTGTTGTATATTCTTGGTAGGTACCGAATATTCTCAATTAAAAGGCCTGGGCTTCTATTTTTTTCAACTTTCTCCTGTTGATTTGCGACTATTTAAGAGGGACTTATGCATTGTACTATATTTTGACAAACAGCGACCATTTTTTTTAGTTTGCTCAGGAACAGGAAGGCATTCTCTATCAAAATATGGTGAGTATAGCAGTTTCATTCGCTTGAGTTGTTTGTTCATACAGTAGCTGAGTGACCCTTAAGAAGCAGAAAATGGGTGCATCGTAAAGAAAACTATAGAAATTGCAGCGCGACTCCATTCTAAAATTGTTTTAGCCATGGGAATCGGACTTGGATTTTGACTACTTCTGAGTGAGATGAGAATAGTTCAATTTCACATCCATGTTTTCGGTTACTGTTTACTGAATTCCTCCCACTTGTCTGATGTGTACACAGTTTTTGTTTTCCTTTCATGCTTCACACTTTATTCTATCTACTGTGTTTTGAAACGTCGTATGTTTCTATTTGGCTTTTATTGCTGTTTTGCCCACGTAGATTGTTCTGCTACATGCCACTTGCAATCTTCACCCGCCCTTGTTTGCTATTCGTTGCGCTCTGCTTACTAACACCGTGCATTCTACGTATTCTATTGTTTGATTCAAAGTTCGTATTTTCGTACAGTCTTCGGCGAGAAAAACAGTAAACAGGCTGGTTGCATCCTAAAAGCTTGCAAAGGAGCGTAGTTGCGGCTTAGCGGCGGATGAGTAATTAGCGATAAAAAGCGTTGTATCGGTGCGATGCGGCTGATTGGCCGAGTGCCACCGGTTTGGTCTGCGGCTGGTTTGTTTACAGCGCGGCCGGGCGTTTGTGCTGGTCGGTCCCGGGCTCCGCTCTTGGCGTTTGCTCTCTGCTGCCCGCCCTCTGCCACCTTCTCTTCCATTTTGCAGCTGCAAAAAGGTGTGATGGGCCCTTTGTCCAGGTTGCTGGTGAGACAGGGGCTGAGCGGACGTGTGCGCTTTCTGTCCGGTTACGTCACCGACCATTCGTACGACCAGGCCTTCCAACGATCCATTAGAGAACCGGAGGAGTTCTGGGCTGAACAAGCGCAACAGCTGGTCTGGTTTAGAAAATGGCACAGAGTGCTCGATTATTCCAATCCGCCTTTCACCAAATGGTAACTTTTGACTGCAAACACAGGCAAAACTGACTTTTAGGCTCCCTAACAAAAATTTCAAATTTATCTACCGTATTCAGTTGATTCTTAAGCCTAAGCAAGAAAGTGATTAATTAATATATAGTGGAGGGACCCTTAAAAGTCAGTTAAGCCCTGCAAACACACGCTAGTCCGGGCAGATTTTCGGTCTGGGCTGTTAAATAGATTAAGTATTGGTGTTGGTTGTTTGAATCACTTCTATCTGTTCTGCTTCTCAAGCGTTTGGTGTTCAGGTTCACTGGAGGTAAAATCAACGTCTGCTACAATGCCATAGACAGACACGTGGAAAGAGGGTTAGCGCATTCTATGGCTCTGGTTTGGGATTCGCCGGTCACTGGCTCTACTCGCAGATATACGTACAGAGAACTCCAAGATGAAGTAAGCGAACTTCTTCGTGACTTCTCTGCTTTTAGTTAGGGTGTGCACCCTCGAATTTATGAGTCTAAAGGATAAGATCTTTCTTTCTGATTGTTCGCTTGTTTAATTCTAAAACAGACTATCTCGAAATTGAACGATTTCTGGATTAGTTTGCTAATATTTGCCACTGCTCGAATATGGCACTATTTTTTCCAGTGCTCTTTTTGCTTTTGCTTTTGCTTTGCTTGAACGGCCAGGGCTTTGTGGCTTAAATGGGTCGAGCGTCGGTTCTAAACCCCTTTGCGCAGCGTACAGTATTGTGTCTGTTGAGACAGTCTGGACTCGGTCAAGCGTGACTTTGAAGGGACGTATGTACGACAGTTGATCATGTTTTTGTTGTCTGCCACAAGTGACGTCTGTCTGATAGATTCAGTTGTTTTGGTTTCTGTTTGCTCGCTGCATTTGCGCTGTGTTGCCTTTAAAACCGGCACACTGCAGTGCCAGCTCAGGGCGTAGTGACGACGATTTTTCAAACAAACAAACAAACAAGACAGATGCACGTACACTGCGTTTGTGTTGTTTTCTGTCTTCTGCGCAGTCGGTTAAACTAAAAATAGGGTTAATTACTCCAGTTTGACCGGTCCACAGGTTTTGATTTTAAACAAAATGCAGGACAAAAACTGTGCAACAAAACCAGTGAGGGAAACATGTACTCTGGATTACGAACGCACATAACATGCTTTTATTTTCTAATGTGTCATACTGTACAAAGTATACCAGTACATAAGCCAGAAGTATGCACAAGCATAATACAGTACGGGCCAAAAATGTTCATGCGCTTTTTCGAACTTTGTTTAGACGATTTGTTCTCGGTCATTTGCTTATCGATTTGGCTTTTCCAAAATTCTGACTCGCTCAGGTTTTACTCGCCGAAACTAAGAATTAGGGTGGTCCACGGAAATAGTAATTTTTTCGTTAATTCAAAGAGTATCGGTCTGAAACTTGCAGAAATGATTGGCATTGCCGTTGGGCATAATATACTGACTGGGGACCCCTATAGCTCAAAGAGCGCTAAAATTGGAGAATTTCAAAACATGACAAAATGTGATTTTTTTCATAAAACCTTTGAAATGACGATTCAGAAGTTTTTCGATTTTCTAAAAACACTGTGGAGAAGGTTTCCATGATGTGGAACAGAGTTTAAATATTATGTTCATTGTTAATTTCCTATAGGAATAGCCCTAAAATGGAACATTTTCTTTTTTTTTGCTGTCATTTTCGCAAATGTTCGCAAAATGACATGGAATTTTAACGCACAAAATATGCCACAGCTTGGCAAAAATTCTCCAATTCTCAGCTCATTTGGCGAACATTTACAGAAAGACAGCAAAAAGAAAACGTTCCATTTTAGCGCTATGTCTGTAGTAGACATTGAAATCAACAAATTTCACATATTCATGAATTTTCAGGACTGGATCAAGCCTAATGCGCCAATTTATAATTTCAGCTAATTTAGTAAAAATTTACTGAAATGCCAGCAGAAACAAATGTTACTATGTTTTTTGGACACCCTGTAATTTAAAGAAAGGCGTGAAAGTTGTCTTTGATTCAGACGAAGAGTGATTTCTTAAAAAGCGTCGTAAATAGCTGAATAGCGGGCAGTGCGCGAGGCTTGAAGATTCAATTGACAAATTGAAAGTTTATTGCACGTGAAAAACTTGTTAGTAAGAAAAATATGCAAATTGGCGACCAGGACAAAACCAATGCAAAACGGTTTGCTGGCAGATTCAGTAGGAAACACCTTGAATGGTGAATTGTTTGTACTGTTTCAGGTGTCTCGTTTTGCCCGAGTCTTGTCCAATCAGGGTGTGCGACAGGGAGACCGAGTACTGATTTACATGCCCATGATACCGGAAGCTATCATAGCAATGTTGGCTTGTGCTCGTTTGGGAGCCATCCACATAGTTGTGTTCGGCGGTTTCGCAGCTAAAGAACTCAGCGTTCGCATCAGCCATTCTGAGGTGTGTCTTTGTTAGTTCTGCCTTTCATACCGGTACCCTATATGTATAATGTTTTAGTTTGATGAATGTTGTTGTAGTGAGCAAAGCACTGATTTTTTCAGCCAAAAGTAATTGTGAGTGCGTCGGCCGGTATCGAGACCAACCGGACGATTGCTTACAAACCGATATTGGACGAGGCAATTCATATGTCTGCCAGCAAACCACATTCGTGCATAATCTACCAACGACCGAATGTTGTGAGTGTTGTTTGCTAATTGTTTGGCGAGCAGTCAGTTGACTCGGTGTCAGGTTCAAGCAACTATGGACCCGATGATGGACAAAGATTGGGCGGAGGAGATGCAGAAGACTACTAAAGGACACGAGTGTGTGGCGGTGGAGTCAGGAGCTCCTTTGTACATTATTCATACGTCGGGCACTACTGGATTGCCTAAGGTTTGCCCTTGAAAAGTGGGCTCGTTCTTCACTCTAAAAACATGTTTGCGCCGGTTCTACACGTTTCTCCAAACACGACAGAAAGTCTGTCATTTCTCATTCGGTGCAGTTTTATCAGCAGTAGAGGGACATGTGCACATCTCAAAGTGCAGTAGTACGTCCTGAACAAAACTAGCTGTACCGACGAAAGGCATTTTTGTTTTACCTACAGTACTGTAGGTACCAAAAACTGTTATGCCTTGTACTGGCATTTTTCGACTAATATACCCCGAACGAACTGATCAAATTCCATGGTACGTACTGAATACCTACATTGTACGTATACGAGTGAAGTAACTGAACTCATCGTTTATGATCTGTATGGATGTGATTGAGTTCTCCATTTAAGGGCATAGTGCGACCGACCGGCGGCTATGCGGTGGCGTTGCCGTGGACGATGCGAGCCATCTACGGCATGCAGCCGGGGAGAGGCATGGTGGGCGGCGTCCGATCTGGGCTGGGTGGTCGGTCACTCCTACATCTGCTACGCCCCTCTGCTCTCTGGCCTCCCACCATCATCTACGAGGTACTGACCGGTGCCACGCTGACCTTGGTGTAGTGTCCACTGTAGATTGCCTGATTGTCAGGGTAAACCAGTGGGCACTCCCGACGCGGCACAGTTTTTCCGAGTTGTGGAAGACCACGGCGTTAGTAGCTTCTTCTGCGCTCCAACTGCTCTCAGAGCCATCAGACAGGTAGACCCGGACGGCCACGAATCAAAGCAATTTCGCATGAAAAAGTAAGTGCTTTTCCTTTTCGGTCCTAACTTATTGACTGACTTATGATAATACAACTAACATCTACCGAAGGACGAGAGGTGTTGGCCCGGGATGGGGTTCTGAGCCATACATGTAACAGGCATACATGTACTAGGGGGTTTGGGGGTTACACCCCTGCTGGAACGGCCAACCCCCCTCACCCCCCCCCCCGAGACAGGTTAAGGGGACCCCCCCCCCCCCGACCCAAAAATACAAGTACTAGTAGCGGCTCCCAGTACTAGCATACTAGCAAATTGGCTCAGAAATGACTAATTTTGAAGCGTAAAATCCGCTTGAAAAGCCTTTGAAAACCGAATTTGGCGTTTCCACTGCAGATATTGAAGAGAAATCTGTGTTTTTGGTAGGCGTTTTTGACATTTTTTGCTTGTATTTAGCACACAAATCTATTTGGCAGCTTTAAATAGCGATTTTTAGCGTCTTTACGGAAAAATACTACACAAAACGCATTTCCAGGCGTTTCGGAGCTTTTTGAAATTTGGGACCCCCCTGGGCGAAACCCCCCGACCCCCTCCCACCAGGTCGGCCCGGAGCTGTTACATGTGTGGTCGGACAGGGGGTCCCGGGTGTCTGCCCCCACCCGACTTAAGTCAGACCCCTCGGATGGGGACCCCCTACGACACGATTTTTTCGACCCCTCCGTCCGATTTTACTGGAAAAGTATTTTTTGAGCAAATCTTTGCGATTTTTTGCAATTTCATGCACAAAAATTGCAAAAGTCGTCTGTAAAACAGCACTTTTTAGCTGTATTTCAGCGCAAATTAGCGATTTTTGACCATTTTTTAGCCCAAAAATTGCGATTTTTTCAATTATTGAGAGTTTTTAGTGCCCAACCCCCTCCCAATATTTTGGCTCAGACCACCCGACCGGCGCCAGACACCCTCCACCCCTCCCCCTTCGGCGGATGACCTGTTACATATATGGTCTAAGCCCAAATTCACTGGGGATTGGTTACTAAAACGCCCAAAAATCGCAGTTTTTGGCAACAAATTGTCAAAAATCGCAAATTTGGACTCAGATATAGCTAAAAAGTGCAGTTTTACTTGAGACTTTTGCAATTATATAGTCCGTTCAAAAATGAGCGACCTGGCGGTTTTTTCGGAATAAGCTGTTAGGAGGCCTCGGAGCACTTGGGCCTCTGGGCCGAAGTTGTAGACAAGGTTGGGCTCCAGCCTGAGGTGTACCCTAATCTGCGGTACGTTTACTCTGAACACTAATTTGCGCAATAATCGTTTCGGAGATATGGCCGGTTAAAGTTTATAAAAATCGCGAAAATTGGCGTTTTTTTGGCGAAAATTGGCATGTGACCCAGTTGGACCACTCACTTTGGGAGCCAGATAGACTCTATTAGGTAGGGTGAGGTTTTCATGGCCGGGAAATGTCGGGATAGATTCAGGCTATCATAGAGTACCTTTTCAGGAAGTGTCAGCCACATCCATGGTCTGCCTATGTTTCCCACTTTTAATGAAATTTTCAAAGAAAACGCCATTTTCGCGATTTTTGCGAATTTTTACCGGCCAAATCCCGGGACCGGTTTGATCTAGAAACGTCATAAAAGTACCATTGGAGTCGCCAAATACACTAGAATCGAATTCTGTAGTCAACTCAATTCAATCGAAATTTGAGAAAAAGCTCATGTTTTATGTTGCGCAGATTAGGATTTACCCCATGTCTGAGCTCGACCTTGTCTACAACTTCGGCCTGAGACCCAAGTCGCTCGGAGGCCCACCTTCCTAAAACGTTATTCGCAAGAAAACCGCCAGGTCGCTCATTTTTTGAACGGACTGTAGTGTCTGATATATTTCTGAACAATTGAAAAAAAATTTTTGAAAAATTACTTGCTCGGTTGGACGGCCTGTTACATGTATGTTTGTGATTGATGCAACATCAAGGGCATACTGTAGGCGGTCGGCTTTAGAAATATAGTATAGGCCAAAGATGTTCCATAGATTTTTTGGCCTTCACACAAATCATTTGTTCTGCCCGGTCCGAAAAGCCTGTGCTTAGCACAGTTTGTGTGCTTCAGTCTGCGCTACATCTGGGCGGCAGGCGAACATCTGGACTACGAGACGCGTCTGTGGGCAGAGGAAAGATTCGGAGTACCCGTGCTTGATCACTGGTGGCAGACCGAATCCGGATACCCCATTTGCGCTCCTTGCATTGGCTACACCAATCCCGACTTCCATCCCCCGAAAGATGCTTCCGGTACGGTACCGTTTCTATCTTCAGTCACAACCGAACATCAGTATTATCAAGAAAGTATTATCTGGACTATTAGTAGTAGTACGCAAGTGGTAAAATTAACCTTATACTATTTAGAAGTGGTTTAGCAAACCTGTACCTGGCTGGGACGTGAGAGTGTTAGACGACCGGGGGAGAGAGGTGGGTCCCGAAGAATTGCAGAATTGTGGTCAGAGAGCCACTACCGCCTGGCAGCTTGTCTACCTTTTTGGGGCAACAACGACCGATTTGTGGAGACCTATTTTTCTCAACCCAAAGTACGTACGTATATACAGTACGTCTTTACGCAGCTGTGAGATTTTGGAGACTCTCTTTTTTCCTACAGTATGTACCCGAGAATTAGGCTGAAAGAATTTCAGGGTTACTACGACACGATGGATGCAGGTCAGAAAACGGTCGATGGTTACATACAAGTGATGTCACGGGTGGACGACGTAATAAATGTAGCGGGTCATCGTATTTCGAGTGGATCTCTGGAAGAAGCTATTCTCGAAAACCAGTCTGTCGTTGATTGCGCTGTTATTGGCGTTGACGACAAACTTAAGGGAACTGTTCCCGAAGCCATTTGCGTTGTAGGCGACTGCAAGTTGCTTTGACATTTCGGTGCGGTATACAGTGGTGTGTTATACGTACTGTAATGTACACGTGGCAGGGGTCTTGCCTACCCCACCGACTTTCAGTGTTGGTTTAATATGCCTACCTTTTTCACCTTCCCTTTTATTTGGGTCAGATCAAGAGATGGGGCAATTTTTTCAACTTCTTAGGCCCTAATATTGTTCAAATTGACTGTAACACAGCTGTATTTAGCTTTAGCTGTATTTGTGTCTTAATTAGCTGTATTTTGGTTTTCAATTACTGATCACTGTTCATTCGATTTTTAAAGCAACTTTTCGCCGTTCGACTTTTTGAGGAGAAAATTGGCAATTGCTTGGGGTGATCTTTCGACTTTTTTGGCTTACTCCCTTCGCCTCCCTGGCACCTCACACTCCCTCCAGATTTTTTCGGCCGATATACATACAAATACAAACAGTGTCTACCGTAGCGGCTAGATTCTAGCCAACTCCAGTTCTGTGAGAGGGAGAGTAGCGTACTGAGTTGCAGCATTCTCCGGCGAGCTGGGCGAAATAAGGAAGCAAATCGTGAACCACGTCAGAGCGACAGTAGGAGCAGTGGCAGTACTGAAAACTGTTTTATTCGTGCCAAAAACTGCCTAAAACTCGACTGGAAAAATCGCTCGTGCGACCCTTGCCGCCATGTATTCTTGCAAGCCTTACCAGGTAGGTGGACATTTCTGTTCTGCACTTTTAGCTTTAGTATATACGCACAGTAACTGTAGGAAAACGTTGTGTTATAGATACCGGTGACAATTGAAGATGCAGGTGTTTATCCGGTGATTGAAGCTGCCATGCAAGAGGCAGGACTCGCTGTACAGAAAGAAGCTCACGCTTGAACCTTTCTCTCGTTTGGTCCCGGTTTTCACAGCTCTGTAGCTCGCTTGTGTGGTGCCAAAAGCTAATGAATAGTCTGTGAACGATCAAACGGACTTGACTGAGTACGTACAGTACTCCACGTACCTGTACGTCTGCGCTTCTGTTAGTGAACTGTACTGCCAAAACGGTTGGAATGTACTATACTTACCGCGCTGTTACTAATCTGGTTTCGTTATACATATTCTTCTTTATTGCCATTACTTGTAGTTTCTATTTGGTGCTGTGTTTTTTGTCTTCGGTCAGCGCTGTGAGGTTTCTGTACAGGTTAAGGTCGACTTTGTTTTCTTATGGCCATAATGCTCAGAGAGACACATAGTGTTGTGCTTGTAGATTTTTTATGTTGTTGGTGCAATTTCAGACACGAATTCCACATACGTAGATGCTGCATATTCCGCATTCACAAGTCTTCAGCGTTGCGTTTATTGGCATTGAGTTTTTGGGGTTTACATGATGACTATAAATTGTGAAAGATATGCATAAGTTATTATCAGAGCAAACGGAAGTTCGCCCCCAAACGCCAGCGGTCGAGTCAGATGCGCTATGTTTTTGCTTTCATTTTAAGTCTGACGCCAATTCATCATCCTAAGCGGCCTGCTGTTCGCCACTTTTTAGTGACATTAAACCTCTCCTGCCATTACTGAGTTTGCAGGTAATTTCTGCTGGCTTTCCGTCTCTGCACTCATTTATGTGTATCTTATAACAACCATGAGATGTTTGAAGGAGAACAAACAGTCTGTACAGGACGACTTTAAGCGATCACAACACCTTTGACTATGTATTTGCCGCTGTTAACGTCCACCTGTCCTGGCCAAACATATCGCTTGTATGTTCGGCAGACTTCAAAAAGGATGAGAGAAATCTCAAACGCTTTTCTGAACAGAAACGGAGACTTTCGTACTCGATTCGAATCTGAAAATTCGTCTAAACCCTTACCTCGTACTGATCATTTAGCAGCTTACCGCGAATTTTTGACGACCGCCAAATCCAGGCGACATCGACGCAATCCAGAACAAACCGGTTGAATCTGACGCACGTCTTCAAAGAAGGAAAAGTCGTAGAGCGTCCTTCAAATTTGGGAGGTTACTTCCTGGAACACGTAACAGCGTACTAGCCGTTTTGCCGTAGCAACTAATTTACTTTGAAAAAAAGGCGATTGCTCATTCCATTATCGTGTCTGGCGCGCAGTTTCAAGAATTCGTACAACTGCTACCCAAAGTCTGTGACTGACTTGGCTCCGTCGTCGGGGTCTGATCTATAAAATCTGCCAGACTTTCTCTCGCTTCGACTCGATTGTCTCAGTCACTGAGCGAAACTGCCGTGCTAAACATATTACTAGAGCTGGATTTACCTTCAGATTGGCTTCAAGGTACAGTACGTACGCTACCACCACCACGTAGAAGATGATTTCAACTGCAACTCGGCGGTACAGTTGTCTCGTTAGTTTGTTCATTTGCTGCATGATTTCCAGTCTATCTTTGGCAAACAGATTACCGTACTGGCGCTGCGCAACCGAAACCGTGTCGGAACCGCTGGGCAGCAACGGATTTGGAATGGCTTGGTCGTCATCGTCGTCGTAGTCGGGCTTCGGGTATCTGCAAACCAATCGATACTCACGATAGTTCTACGTTTATTATTCCATGTGTCCTTGTTTTGCTTTCCATCACTCAGTTAATTCCATATTTGGCTGGGGTGTACCATGCGCTTGGTTCACTGGTGCAACTAAATAATACTGTGACAAATACAGCATGGTACCGACGCCA
>JASANB010005611.1:0-13077 GCA_030248155.1 Sabatieria punctata
GAGTTATATTACTGTCCACTTGCAAAACGAGTATGGAGAATTCTGGAAGCACTCATTTATGACGTAGACCATCAGCAGACCTCCTTCGACCTGATTACTGCGCTTTTTGGTCAAGAATATGACTTACACGTTGATTCTAAGGTGTTGAACTTGCTAGGCATTTATGCAAAGCAGTTTATCTACAACCTATCAAGAAATGAAGTCAAAGAGCTGTCAGTCATGACGTTTCAACACTTTGTTAAGGCTAGTTTAAAAACTGCATTTTTTGCAAGCAAAATGCTGAAAAAAGAAGACGTTTTTAAGCAAACTTGGGGTAAATACCTACGTTTCTTTGACTTTCTGAGCCCGTAACAAGAGACGTATCATGTAGTACTTGCTCTAAATCAATCAGTGCTAAGAAAACTGCCTCTACAAACAAACAGTGACATCAGATCCAGCTGCTAGTCATCTTTTATCTACTAACCACTCTACTAATTTTATTTTAAATTTTAAATCAATAAAAACTTTCGTCAAAAAAAAAACCTGGACAATAGGTTCAGGTTCAAGTCCACCGATATCTCCAAAAACTGTAGATATTTTGAGCTGCTTGCAACTTTTCTGAGCTATAAGCCTTTCTACTGGCAGAAAAACATACATCAGACTTTACAGGGCAGTGTACTTTCGTTTTCTGACAGTTTCAGTTTGAAAATAGGTATAAAACATGAAATCTTTAAAATTTTGTGCAATCCAACCGAAAATTTCACATAGTTTGCCTAAAAATTGCAGTTGAAATTTGAACCTGTTGAGAAAGTCCAATAAAACGGAACAGGTTCAACTCCGGCTGAAATAAAATAGGTTAAGGTTCAGGTTAAAGTCCACAATTTTCAGGTTAAAAACCTATTAATAGATCCAGGTTCAGTCGGACTTGCCAACAGCATGTTGTACATTTAAAATGCATTCAAACAGAGAAGTGAAGTTACATAGTTTTCTTCACTACTAATCTTATATGTAAGTACTGTCATACGTTTAACCATCAGTGCGGTGTGCGGTAGGTAGACTACAGTCTGTAGTACGTACGTAGTTGGCTAGTTGCTGCGCAGTTATAAAACCCTCAGCAGCTACAGTAATTCAGCCAAAAAAACATACCCACGTTTCATTCCTTCCTTTTGGTGTGAAGTTAGATTTCAAAAATACGAATGCAATTCCAATCGAACAAACACAGAATTAAAATTTGCATTGCATACAGTTCATTTTATAATTTTTTCCGCGATATTCGATTGCTACTACCTACTAGCAATTTTTGAAGAAAAACGCAAATTAATTTACGTTTGGCTGGAATCTTATTCGTTACGACGTTACGGAAATTAATTTACGTAACGCGTTACAGCAAGAAATTGGCCGTTTTAATTTCCGTAACACGTTACGATTACGGAAATTAAAATCTGGTAAAACAGAAATAACGTGTACGTAAATTACCGATTTTAATTTACGTTGCCCATCCCTAGGTGGGAGTACTATTGTTTGGTATTGGATTTTCCGTTTGTGTATGTGTATGTGTATGTGTATACACACTTACCTTCAAATGTGTATGGTAATTTGTAGAGTGCGAACAATACCTAGAAAACCCAATACCCCAATACCCAATACCCAATACCAATACCTGAGACCCCCAATACCCCAATACCCAATACCCAATACCCAATACTTGCGTAGCTGGGCAAAAAATTGCATTTTACTGGATAGGTACATTCCAGTTGTGTACAAAGATTTTTGGCACTGCAATTAAAATTTTTAAGAGGCTTGGTTGGGCCGCTGCCCAAGCAGGCGAGAAAATTTTGAAAAATTACCCTTTCAGAAAGCATTTAGAAACCATTTTGGGCGTAAAATTAGCAGAAATTATCAGTTTCGGTACCTATTATTTCGTAATTCAGTCGTTTTTCTTACTTCCGGCGAATTTTTCCTAACTCTGCCGGAAATTGTGTGCACCACCACAATAGCCATGTGTATGCTACATGGCCGTTACGGTTCATGGCTGGTCCGTTACGGTGACATTAGAAATGTCACCATTTTTATTTTAGATAAGAACAAAGAAATTGATTACTGCTGTAGCGCTTAGAAAAGCGTACGCTTTAGGAAATTCTACTAACGTTTAGTTGATTCGGCCGTCCATAAACGACGTCGTTCCAGAGGGGGAAGGGGGTCGGCTGAAATGCGACGATAGACGACACACCAGGAGACGGCAAAAAGAGATGTCAAATTTTTCGGAATTTTAGGGAACTTTGATTGTATTATTTTCAATTTAATTATATTCTGTCAAATTTTTCTACATACAGAAAAGCTTCCCAGAGTGGTTGTAGCGATCTATTCAATTGATTGTACAGTATGGTAACAAGAAAACGTGACAGTACTGTATGTACTGCACTTTTATCGGGAGGGGGTAAACCGAAAACGACGTCGCCTTTAGGGGAGGGGGTTCCCAAGAAACGACGCAAGGCGATTTTGGGGGAAAGGGGCCCCGAAAAGTCGGGATTTTGGATGGATGGCTCCTTAACGCGAAAACAGCTTCCTAAACCGAATCATCGATCAACTTTTTCGATTTTTTCAGATGAATTTTTCAGGTTAACATCGATTTTTCTTTATTTTTACCTGTCACAATTAGTATTGGGTATTGGGGGGCAAAAACCCCAATACCCAATACCCAATACCCAATACCTGGAAAACACCCCAATACACCCAATACCCAATACCCAATACCCAATACCAGTTCGCACTCTAGTAATTTGTGTATACACATTCAACAAAACAATGTGTATTTTTGTGTATATTTGTGTATGTGTATGTGTATGCACTGAAAAATACAAATTTTTTGGTAGATTTTCAATCAGAAATGCTAGGAAAGTCAAATCTCTCAATGTCTGCTGCTTGAAACCTTGGATAGCTTTGAAATCGTGTTACTTAGGCCATTTGAAGGCTTTATGAGGATATCTACTGTTTATTACTGCAGAAAAAACCTCGAAATTTTACGTTTCTGTTTGAAATTTTATCGACTTTTGTTGATCAAAAATACACATTTTGAGTACTGTTTGTGTATGGTAATGTGTATCAGAATTTTCAATGTGTATGTGTATGTGTATGTGTATGTGTATACACATTCAAAAAACAATGTGTATTTTTGTGTATGGTAAATGTGTAAAATTCCAGCCAAATGTAAATTAATTTTCGTTTTTCTTCAAAAATCGATAGTAGGTAGTAGCAATCGAATTTCGCGGAAAAAAATTATAAAATGAACTGTATGCAATACAAATTTAAAATTTGTGTTTGTTCGATTGGAATTGCATTCGTATTTTTGAAATCTAACTTCACGCCAAAAGGCAGGAAGGAAATGTGGGTATGTTTTTTGGCTGAATTACTGTAGCTGCTGAGGGTTTTATAACTGCGCAGCAACTAGCCAACTACGTACGTACTACAGACTGTAGTCTACCTACCGCACACCGCACTGATGGTTAAACGTATGACAGTACTTACATATAAGATTAGTAGTGAAGAAAACTATGTAACTTCACTTCTTTGTTTGAATGCATTTTAAATGTACAACATACTGTTGGCAAGTCCAACTGAACCTGGATCTATTAATAGGTTTTCAACCTGAAATTTGTGGACTTTAACCTGAACTGAACCTTAAGTTTAACCTGTTTTACTTCAGCCGGAGTTGAACCTGTTCCGTTTTATTGGACTTTCTCCACAGGTTCAAATTTCAACTGGAATTTTTAGGCAAACTATGTAAAATTTTCGGTTGGATTGCCCAAAATTTTTTAGATTTCATGTTTTTATACCTATTTTCAAACTGAAACTGTCAGGAAACAAAGTACACTGCCCTGTAAAGTCTGATGTATGTTTTTATGCCAGTAGAAACGCTTATAGCTCAGAAAAGTTGCAAGCAGCGCAAAATATCTACAGTTTTTGGAGATATCGGTGGACTTGAACCTGAACCTATTGTCCAGGTTTTTTAGAAGATGGACTTGAACCTGAAATTTCGATGTTGGCTTTGACTTGAACCTGAACCTATTTTTCAACCCGAACTTTCCAACAGTAGTACAACACCTACACATCAATTTATAGTTGCCTGGCTTTTCTGCCTATTTTCTTATACAGGGAAATACATTGTAACATATTGACAAATTCAAGCCTTCAAAAACGTATCTACAAGATATTTCGACTTACTAAAATTGACCGAAATTAACCGGTTTAGCAGTTCGAAGAGTGGGATTGGGCTTCTGTGCGACAAGGGCGAAAAATTTTCGAAAAATTAGCCTTAAAAGTCGCATTTAAGTTTCAGTAGTAACCAAAAATATGCCTATAACACAACAAAACAATGCGGTGGGCTCACGATTCAACAGAAAAACCTGTTTTACGCTAGGAACGTAAATTAATTCATGTACGGAAATTAATTTACATATTGCTAAATTTTAATTTTCGTATTCGTTTAATTTCCGTATCCGGATTTATTTAATTACAGTAATTGTTAAGCGTAACGTAAATTAAAAATCGGCGCTTAATTTACGTTACGCGTTACGAAAATTAATTTATGTGCCCATCCCTAGGTGGGAGGCATGCTTTATAGGTTAATTAGTGGATTGGTGGATGTACCATCTATATATTTTTAGAATTTGTGAGAGATCAACGCACTTGATAGAGGACACAGCCTTAAGATATTTGTTCGTTCAGTTCGTCTTAAGAGTCAGTCTCTGGGCCAATCGAGTTTCAGTATTCAGACCCAAAAATGAAACTTTGGCGTGGAGGGCTCAACGTTGGAGGACTAATACGTATGGATAAGTTATATAACCACCGCAAAGGATATCCCGATTCGACGCTCCACGCACGAGATACCGCCTTCTGAAAATCGGTCCGCTGAACTATGGGACCAAAATTTCAAAATCGAATTTCTAGCGCACTAATCAGTGTTGGGACTTAAAAATTGGGGGTTTAGGGTATCTTTTAGAGTACTTTCAGAATCAACGGTCGAATTCCATTTTCAATGAAAAAATTTTTTTTCGACCCCCTTTGGAGCCCCCTAGCTCGTCTGGAACCCCCCCTACACCGTTTTTTTTATTTCAGAATATTGTAGCGCTATCAATTCCATGCAGTTTGGTATAAGCCGCATTGGCTGACCCGTGGAAGAAAGTGGTGAAATATGGCTTCAAAGTTGAAAAATCCTCAAATTTTTAGTTTTGGTACTGCACCAAAATTTCCTGCTGGAGTTTCTAGCGCACTAATCAGTGTTGGGACTTAAAAATTAGGGGTTTAGGGTAACTTTTAGAGTACTTTCAGAATCAACTGTCGAATTCCATTTTCAATGAAAAAAATTTTTTTCGACCCCCTTTGGAGCCCCCTAGCTCGTCTGGAACCCACAGCCAATAAAATTGGAATTCGACCATTGATTCTGAAAGTACTCTAAAAGTTACCCTAAACCCCCAATTTTTAAGTCCCAACACTGATTAGTGCGCTAGAAACTCCAGCAGTAAATTTTGGTGCAGTACCAAAACTAAAAATTTGTGGATTTTTCAAGTTTGAAGCCATATGTCACCACTTTCTTCTACGGGTCAGCCAATGTGGCTTATACCAAACTGTAGGGAATTGATAGCTCTACAACATTCTGAAATAAAAAAAGGTGTATGGGGGGGGTCCAGACGAGCTAGGGGGCTCCAAAGGGGGTCGAAAAAAATTTTTTTCGTTGAAAATTGGAATTCGACCATTGATTCTGAAAGTACTCTAAAAGTTACCCTAAACCCCCAATTTTTAAGTCCCAACACTGATTAGTGCGCTAGAAACTCCAGCAGTAAATTTTGGTGCAGTACCAAAACTAAAAATTTGTGGATTTTTCAAGTTTGAAGCCATATGTCACCACTTTCTTCTACGGGTCAGCCAATGTGGCTTATACCAAACTGTAGGGAATTGATAGCGCCACAATATTCTGAAATAAAAAAAAACGGTGTAGGGGGGGGGGTTCCAGACGAGCTAGGGGGCTCCAAAGGGGGTCGAAAAAAATTTTTTTCATTGAAAATGGAATTCGACCGTTGATTCTGAAAGTACTCTAAAAGATACCCTAAACCCCCAATTGTTTAGTCTCAACACTGATTAGTGCGCTAGAAATTCGATTTTGAAATTTTGGTCCCATAGTTAAGCGGACCGATTTTCAGAAGGCCGTATCTCGAGCGTGGAGCGTCGAATCGGGATATCCTTTGCGGTGGTTATATAACCTATCCATACGTATTAGTCCTCCAACCTTGAGCCCTCCACGCCAAAGTTTCATTTTTGGGGTCTGAATATGGCAAAGGACCAAGACTCGATCGGTTCAGAGACTGACTCTTAAAACGACGAAAGTGTTCTTTGCCCAGTGGTTAACATCTGGGACAGTTTGCCTGAGAAGTTGTAATGCTAGGTCAGTAAATCAGTTTCGATCTAAATTGTCAACGGTTGAGCTAGATAGGGCAATACTGCATGTGCATACTGGATTTAGTGGGTAGGGCAATAGAAGCTGGTCAAACGGCCCAGCCTGCCCGCCCCTTCAATTAGCTAGTTTATTGTTGTATTGCTGAACCAATTACCAATAAAATGTTCATGATCAGGGCGTCACCAGAGGCAGAACTCTCTGCGCTCTTTTTTCGGTTCTGTACAGACTAATGAATCCGTCTCTGAAAGTTGATTGCTTGTTTTCTGATTTTCAGTAAAGCACGTAATTCAAATTTCGCGCTTTGATCGGCAGGCTTTATCGTGAAATGCAGGATATGGTAGCTCCCGTCTCGTCAAACTAGTTTCACGTAAAATTGCCAGGTACAGGTAATAATTCATTTGTTTCTCTTATTTTTGCAAAATTTTTCCTTCCTACCTCAACTGCAAAGGAGGCTACCCAGCTACACCCGCTGGCATACATGTAACATGGGGTCTGGGGTCTGGGTCTGCAGCCCGGACGCCCCTCCCCCGAGACGTTTTTTCCGCCCCCCCCCCCTTCGGGTATTTTTTACATGTAATTTTTTGAGGAAATTGTTGCGATTTTTTGCGATTTCAGACACAAAAATTGCCAAAATCGACTGTAAAACAGCACGTTTTAGCTGTATTTCAGCCCAAATTAGCAATTTTTGACGATTGTTAGCCGAAGAATTGCGATTTTTGAGCGTTTTTTAGTGCACAAGTAGACCTATTTCTTTTGCAAATTTTAAATTGTAGTCATAGTTAGTACCGGAGAGTGCTGCATTGGGTACCCGGGTACACTAACCAGTACTTAGCATTTTAAGCAACAAAAATGAGATCCAGAGAGTGTACCCGGTACAGTAACTGGCACTTAGCCAAATCATGTTAAACTGCTTGTTTTCACGATTTCTGAGCAAAAATGCAATTTTCCAATCGAGATTACTGTTTCTGCCATGAAAATGAGAGTGGTTGGTCAAGGTTTCCATTCTTGTGAGGTTTGTATCAGTAAAAACGACTGAAAATTCACAAAAAAGTACGTAGACCTGCTTTAAACTACTGTAATTTTAATATATTAATATTAAAATAAAACTATTAATAATAGTGCCATTTTAATAGTATTAAATTTATATTAATATTAAAATGGAGGGCCTACTATTATATTAAATTAAATTAAAAATACGAAGAGGGGCTGAATATTAAAATTTATTTTTAATAGTATTTTAATAGCATTTTAATAGTTTGACATTGTTTGACAATGAAGCAGTCACCTACAATACTAGAATTTAAATCAGAATTTTACCTCAGAAAATGATAAAAATTGAAGGTGTCTGACAGCCCTCTGAATCTCGAATCGTGGAAACTGAGGAACTTTTCTCAGTAATAGGCATGAATGACAAAAGGACCTTAATCTACTCAATAACCTATGTACTGTAACAGTCTTTTCCGGTCAAAATGTGTCTATAGCTAAACTATGCATCAATATTTTCTTTCAAATTTAAACGCCTAGGTTCTGTTCGAATGCAATTTCGGATATCTTAACAGGTCATCTGCGGAAGGGGGACGGGGTTGGTGGGTCTGGCGCCGGCCGGGGGGTCTCAGCCCAAATTTTGGGAGGGGGTTGGGCACTAAAAAACGCTCAAAAATCGTTAAAAAATCGCAATTTTTCGTCAAGAACCGCTAATTTGGGCTGAAATACAGCTAAAAAGTGCTGTTTTACAGGCGATTTTGGCAATTTTTGTCTCTGAAATTGCAGAAAATCGCAAAAATTTGCTCAAAAAATTACTTGCCAGAAAATCGGAATGGGGTCGGAAAAGTTGTCTCGAGGGAGGGGTCCCAATCCGGGGAGTCTGGCCTAACTCGAGTGTGGGGCAGACACCCAGACTCCTCTGGTACATGTATGCTTAAAACCATGTTCAGTCAGACAAAGTCATTTTAAAAAGAATGATAATGAATTTACAGAGAAAAATGCTTCTAAGTTGGATCTCTGATTAAATTTTCAACTTACACTAGCAATTTCAAGCCAACGATGTTGTTTCACCAATTCGCTAAAGTGTGTCCAAAACTTTTTAAGTTCATTTTAGAATCTACTATTAAAATGCTATTAAAATACTATTAAAATTGTTATTTAATAGTATTAATATTAAATCTAAATTAAAACTAACAGAGGACTATTATATTAATATTAAATTAAAATTAAAATCGGCTAGTTCTATTATATTAATATTAAATTAAAATAAAACTTCACTATTAAAATAACAGTACTTTAAACCTACCGTAATGTCGGAAATTTTGGACACCCATGACATAAAATCTGTCTCCAAATAGTGTACCCCGGGTACACAATCTGGCACTAAGTGCTAGTTAGTGTACCCCGGGTACGCTATCTGGAGGGGTACCCTATGCAGCACTCTCCGGTAGTCTCTAAAATCGCCAACAATAATTTGTAGTCTTAGTTAGTAGTCTCGAAAAATCTCGAATTCGAATATGTAGTCGTAGTCAGTACCGTATAGTGCTGTTTATAGTACTCGGGTACTATATATGGCACCCATGAAATCTGCTCTATAAGAAACGAACAATAGTATGTGAAGATATTTTCTCAAATTATCGATTTGATGTAAAAAATAGGTTACGTACATGCATCAGAACCGCTATGATTGCATTATCTACTGGTTTTTCTTCATACAAACAAGGTTTACCACCAAAAACACTGTGTTTTTAGCACATTTTGTATTTCTGACAGCTCATTTCAGAATAAAAATCTGTCTCCATTTATAGTACCTGAGGTGCTATAAATAGGGGGTACTATAAACAGCACTTATACGGTAGTCAATTTGTACTCAGCAAAATTTTAAATAAAATGGCCAAAATTTCAGGTTTTTAAGGTAAAACTTTTGTTTGAAAGTCTAAAATGCTGGAATGATTGCTGCATGAATCTTCATTGGAAAAAAAGGAATAAGAGCCAGGTTTCAGAGTTTTTCTAAATTTGAGCCCAGATTATTGAACTATCGCGGGACACTGGTTAAAACTGAGGCAAAGAGGGCCAGCAAATCCACTGCGATCCGGCTTAAACTTGGTGCAACGCAGTTTTAAATGATATGCTACCAAAGACGTGCACTAATTATTGAACTAATTATGGCACGACCCAGGCCGATTTGGACCTGAATCCACTCGGAAGTTGTGTGCTGTGATCGGATGGCTCTGAAAAGAATATGCAGTTTACCTGCTGTGCTCAGTGTGGTCAACATGTCTGCCAGCCAGTATTATGTCAACTGCTGTTAAGCTGCTGTAAGCTGCAGGAGTATCGATTTTCTGTCCAAGCACTTCAAGTTCTATGATCATAGTTGATCCATGACCTCTCGCTTTGCACAACGCTGGAGGGCAGAATGTCAGTTCGACAAACTCACTCTCAGCAGACTGAGAGAACTGGATGTTTGAGAAAAATCTTAACTGAAACGGCATCGCAACATCATCACCAATCATCTCTCCACCATCTAGCTGTAGTCTGTAATGTGGGTCAGGTATACATACCTGTACCTGTACCTGATTGTCAGGTAGATTTGCAATACCTGATTACTGTTGCTATGGGTATTTGATTCTGAATTGGGTATGGGTATGGGTATGTATTTTAAAAATACCCGGGTATCGGGTATAAATCGGGTATTTTTCGTTAAAATCGGATAACTAAATATATATTCCCCAAAAATGCCAACTTTCAGTTGGTTTTGCAAAAATAGCTTTTTAATCTGCCTTTTTTCACAACTATTATGTGCTCAGTGTAGCAGTTTTAATCCACAGTTACTAGAACAGTTGTGAATTTTCGAATACGTTGGTGTATTAAAATTGGCGAAAAACTAATCAGCTCCCTGGAGTATAATTTCTAATAGTACTTTCTGATTCTGGGTCACCCACCATCACGATAGTTGTATAAAAATTTCTGCTTGCTGTAAATAGTTCCCTCAGCATCAAGACCAAATACATAGAAACGTTGTATCTTATAATTATACCCCAACTGAATTTATTAGCCTTACAACGGTACTTTTCCTGAAAGGTAGCACAAAAATAGATACCCGTTTTCTATTGTAAGTAAACGAGATTTATGCATTTGTGTTTTATGCATGTCATGTATGCAGTATGTACTGTGAATTTTGCAGTGAGAAATTGAGGTGCATAAGAACCCAAGGCGCTCTTTTCTGAGACCGCAAATGTTTTTCAGTAAGATGTTTTCATAATGTTTTATACATAAAATTAAAAAAAGCCAAAATGCTTAATTATACAATTCTTTACATTTATATTAAGCATTATTACATTTATATTACATTTATTTACATTTATATTATTAGTGTTTTTGTAATGAAAAATTCCTAGAATGACTGCAACCAAACTACTTTCAGCTGCCTTTGGAGCCCAAGTTGGTATTTTAAGCGATTTTTTGGGTAAAATCCAGATTTTAACTTTTTTCGACAAAATATCTGATACTTAATACCTGATACCTGTAGTTTTGAGAATACGTACCTGTACCTGATTGATACCTGATTGGGTACTTTTGAAATACCTGTACCTGATACCTGACTACTGTTGATCGGGTATACCGATACCGGATATATATAAAGACCGTCTAGCTGCTTTAAAATTGGAATCATTGGAGCAAAGACGTCTTATTGCAGACTTAGTCATGGTTTTCAAGATTTTGCATGGATTGGTGGATGTTCCCGCTGAGGCCTTCTTTGTTTACGCACATTATGTCTCTACTCGAGGTCATTCACACAAATTGTACTTGCCTAAAGCAAGATTGGATCTCCGAAAATACTTCTTTGCAGTACGAGTAATTTTTGTTTGGAATGGTTTGCCTAATAGGATAGTTGAAAGCAGGGCTGTTGGGTCGGTTTTTATCCTCGGTTTTTTTCGTTTTTTTCCGGAAAAAAACCGGTTTTTTTCCTAGGGGCTCGGAAAAAAACTAAAATGCGGAAAAAAACTCAAGCAAGTTTTTAAAGGAAATCGCCACAATAACCGGTTGAATTCGCTTCAAATGCTTTGAATTTACGTTAATAGAAGCCTTACAAACATTTCCATGGCATAACTTAGCTGTTTTTCGCAAAAAAATACCGGTACCATTTTCAGGCAACTTCTATTTTTGTATTTTTGTTGTTTTAAAATCAAATTACTACTCTAAAAGATGAAAATAGTGCATTTTGTAATAAAACTCACGCTATTTCGTTGAATTCTGCAATAAAAAGCGATTGTTAAAAATTTTTTTCTGTCATCTTGGAAAATAACTTTTGGAAAAAAACCGGAAAAAACCGGAAAAAACAGGAAAAAAACCGGAAAAAAACCGGCTTGAGTTTTTTTCCGGAAAACAAACAGCCCTGGTTGAAAGTCAGTCCGTGCGCAGCTTTCGTAAAGCTTTAGAGGATTTTGATTTAACTCTGTACCTTAAGGGTAGGGCATTGGCAGCCGTATAACGGCCCAGCCCGCCCTCTGCTGTTCAGTATAGTTTAGATTCATTGGGTTTGTGTTGCTAATAGTAAAAATTAATTATCTTATCTTATCTTATACCCATACCCATACCCGAAACTGGGTATTTTTGAGCGAAACTACCTGAAATTGGGTATACCCATACCCGGGTACTTTTTGAAATACTCATACCCGGGTATACCCGATTTTTTTAAAAATACCGGCTATTTGAATGGGTATTTTTTGGAAAAAATCGCGCAAACACACACGTTATTTCTGTAAAAACTGGGCAAATATTTTCTCAAGGAAGTGTTTAGAAATAGAAATACCTATTTTTGCCATGCATCATACAGTCACTTTACTGTTTCAGAACGGTTTAGTTAGCCTCCTACTTGTTTGTTTCAAGAATGGTATAATTAAGCATTTCGGCGTTTTTAAATTTATGCACAAAACACCATGAAAACATCTTACTAAAAAACGCTTGCGGACTCAGAAAGGAATGCTCTGGGTTGTTATGCACCTCAATCTTTCACTGCAAAATTTACAGTACAGTCTGTGTACAAAACATGCACAAAACATGGTATTTGACGGAAGCTGAATCTTTGCAAATGTATTGTATGTACAGTACATAGAAAGTTTTTTGCGTGCATGCAGTAAGATTCTTACCTCTCGTTTACTTCTAACAGAAATCGGGCTCTATATTTGTGCTCCTTTTGAGGAAAAGTGCCGTTGTAAGGCTCGTGAATTTAGTTTGACTTTAATTAGAAGGTTACAACCTTTCTATACATTTGATCTGATGCTGAGGGAAGTATTACCACAAACTGCAAATTTTATACAACTATGGTTACTGACCCAGAATCATACATGTAACAGGGGGGTCTGGGGGGTCTGCCCCCCACCCGACTTAGGCCAGACCCCCCAGATGGGACCCCCCCCCGAGACGATTTCACCGACCCCCCCCTCCGATTTTTCTGGCAAGTAAATTTTCGAGCTAATTTTTGCAATTTTTTTACAATTTCACACACTAAAATTGCCAAAATCGCCTGCAAAACAGCACTTTTTAGCTGTATTTCAGTCTAAATTAGCGATTTTTGGCAATTTTTAGCCAAAATATTGCGATTTTTTTCGATTTTTGAGCGTTTTTAGTGCCCACCCCCTCCCCCAAAAATTTTGGCTCAG
>JASANB010005613.1:0-84427 GCA_030248155.1 Sabatieria punctata
GATAGAAATCACGAAACAGGCATGAAACAGTGCCCGACAGGTTCCATAAATAACGCTATATGCAAATTTTCTTACAGCAGTTTGCATTTTTGTTTTTTCATGCCAAATTTGGTCTTTTTTGTTGTTCTTCTAACAGTTTTGAGTCAGTATGGCCTATTATACATAGCAAAAGTCCATTTTTTAAACGAAAAATGACGTAAATTAGCTATTTTAGCTTGAGTTTTTTTCCGCGATTTATGTTTTTTTCCGACCCTTAGGAAAAAACCGGTTTTTTCCGGAAAAAAACAGTTTTTTTCCGGTGTTTTTTTCCCACCTCACAACCCTGGTATTTGCATACTGTACGATTTTCAATTTCAAATACAAATATTTTATTATCGGAACGTCTCTACCGTTGTCAAGTAAATTAAAATTAATATTAAATTAAATTCGAAAATAATTTACTTCCAAAGAGTAAATAGAGTGGCAAGCAAATTAAAATAAAATTAAATCTCTGACGAAAATGGCGAAGCACGTAAAAAGTAAATTAAATTAGATCGAAAAGCCTGAAAAATTTACTTTCAATTTACTTCTAATTTACTTGTAATTTGCTTCATTGACTATTCGATCTGTGGTAGTCTTGGCTCTCGCATGTAACTTTCGTGTGATTCTGTGCCTTTTCTGTTTGTCTATTTAAATACAGAATGTACATTTGCTCTCACTGTTGAGAATGGAAACCCAGCTGCAATGCAGCAGATTATTCAACACAATTTTCTCTGAAATCTTGATTGGAATCTTATACTACGTATAGAATGTGAAGCTACAGTCTTCGTGCAACCATCACATACATCACAGGTCATCTGCCGAAGGGGGAGGGGGTTGGGGGGCTGGCGCCGGCCGTGCGATCTAAGCCCAAATTTTGGGAGGGGTTGGGCACAAAAAACCCTCACAAATCGAAAAAAATCGTAATTTTTCGGCTAAAAATCGTCAAAAATCTCTAATTTGGGCTGAAATACAGCTAAAAAGTGCTGTTTTGCAGGCTATTGCCAGAAAAATGGGGGGTGTCGGGAAAATCGTCACAGCGGTCCTCATCCGGGGGTGGGCTGGCCTACTGTAAGTCGGGTGGGGGCAGACCCCCAGCCCAGACTCCCTGATACATGTATGCACTGCTCCATGAAAACCACTTTGTTTCATCAAATCCCGGTCTGTCCATAAGTTACAGTGTTAGCCAAAGCTGTACATCTGTTGCTTTGCTCCTAGAAAAAATAATTGTACCTAATAATTGCATTTCTGAACAACTGATTTTACCAAAAACATGAAGCTTAACAAAAGGATGGAGTTAGGTTCATAGTGCCATCAGTTTACTAGAAATCCATACTCAGATACTTGGTGATTTTGTGGTATTTTCGGCAATTTTTTGCATAGAAAAGTAAATTAGAAATTAATTAGAAGTTGAAAGTAAATTAAAATCAAATTAAATTGTTGGTAAATCGGTCAAAGTAAATTAAAAAGTAAGTAAATTATTTTGTGGAGGTGCAAGTAAATTAAAAAGTAAGTAAATTACTAAACTAATTTATTGTGTCATGTGAAACTGAAGCTATGCCTACCTTCAGTTTATTATGTTCTTTCTGAAACATTTATTTTCCTGCTGAAGCTCTACCTCTACCTACAGTACCAAATACCAAACACCACGTTACAACAGGTGGTGGCAATTACGAAGAAGCCTGATTTTTTTCTTACTCTAATCCAGCGGTAATGTTGATTCAAAATCACGTGAGAGATTGTATAGCAATAAAATTTAGTAAAAACAGTCATCTTTCCTTAGGACGTACGTGAATTTTGGTATTTTTGCCACCAGAACACCGAGTTTTTGCCATTTTGAGCGATTTTAGTACGCCATACCCAGAATATTTTGACTCAATCCTCTCGAAAGACACAACCCTCGGCATTCCATCTGCCACAAATGGGGAAAGGAGTTGGCCCCCCCTCAGCCGGCTGCTATCCCCTCAGGAAAGTTTCTTGGAAGAATTTTGTATCGAAAATTAAGATAAAAGTAGGCCTAGTTTAGGTAAATGGTAAAAGGGACTTTTTGGCTTACCGTCCCCTCAGGAATTGAAAACCATACCCCATCAGCTGAAATGCTAGCCCATGCCTGTGATGTGATGTACTGTATGTTTCAGCTTACAGTATCCAGTGCTACAGTTGTATGTCGGAGCACGCCCAACAGTTTTTTCCGAGAATGGATTGGCTGTACAAACGACCTACCGTGTTTCACGCCAAATGCGACCGACCTACCTTGGACGTTGCCTATTTAAAGGCCAAAAGAGCCAACAAAAGCTGTCCCGATATGTGCATAGAAATGAGAACAGAGGACACCTTATTTGGTCAGTCTTCTTTTCCTTCAATCTTTCTCTATCTCATGCTGTGAATGGTGGAAACTTTAGAATTCCTCTATCTTCACACCTCGAGTCTACTTGTACTTCTTTCGAACATAGGAAAACGATTCCTCATTCTTTCTGGGCTGCACAATTTTTGTTGCTGTTTTCATGCATTGATAAGAAAAATCCGTAGGGTGCCTATTACTGTGTTTATGTGAATCTGAATTGGGTATCGGTATGGGATGGGTAGGTATTTTTTAAAACTCCCAGGCACAGCGGCCCATGTTTGGCTATTGCACAAAAAGTTCATTTCTAACTTTCGCAACGCATTGCAAATACAATAAACATAGTGTTGTTACAATACCAAAATTTCCGTTTGACTATGACTATGACTACCGCCCGTTTGAGTACAATACCAGAGTAGTCAAATTTGCCTATATCGTAGTCAAACCGTTTGACTACTACAACCACTGGTTTGACTACTTCGACTACTTTTTGACACAGAGCCAAATGGACATTTTCAGCGATTTGTTCAATTCAGTCACCTGAAATGGCTGTGATTGCATCCGTAAATCTTTTACTTCGAAATTAATTGTATAATTAGCCCCAAAAATGAGCGCATGAGTGCATAATTGATTTTGTATCGAAATTTTCAATAAAAAAGACAAAGATGCTGCAGAAAAATAACCGCAAAAACAGAACAAACCGTGAAACAATTAGAATTCTTGAGTTCTCTCATCTCATGTTCTTCTTTGCTGCACAAAACGTTTTTAGGAAGGTATTTTACTGTTTGTACAGTATGCCATTTTTTACCCTCCCTCAAGGAAAAGCTTGCATCAACCAGAGATTCACTGACTGACACCTGTCATTGCTTCAATTTTTTTCAAAAAAGGGGTATTTGGTCTTGGTGTTCTGAAGTTCTTTGAAACGTAATAAGTTTGCAACATATTTAGTTGCGAACAGCAAAAAAAGGGGTAAAATGCGGGTGAAAACCCTGCTGCTTTTAGCAAAATGTAGTCATAGTCAAACCTATCTGGTTTTCATTTGACTATGTATTTATGGTAACGAAGGTAGTCAAACTTTGACTTTGACTACCTGGTCGTTTGACTGCGATATCACAAAACTATTAACTATGACTTTGACTAGTAGTCATAACAACACTAAATAAACACCAGCGAATACATTGTAGAGCAATAGACTAGTGAAATGCTGACGATGAAACTTCTCTTTTCTTTTTGTCTACCTCATTTTTCAACATACTCATGTATCGTTCTCAGGTACTGTCTAAACTGTACAGTACTGTGCATTGTAAAACCATTAGTCTCTGAAATTTTGGCCTCTCACATGTACATTGTCCATAAAAAACAACCCCCGCAGATTTTTCGCTGCAGCAAAGCAACGAGAGATGCCCACCACATGCAAAGTTTGAATTTGATATGGTATGGTATGGTAAACCTGGCGATTTGAATTCGATATGGTATGGTACTAGCTAATTCAGTTTGAATTTGGTTGGTATGAATTAGGTACAGTAGTGGTGTTTGCTGTGATAATGTCATAGAAGCCTTTGGAAATTATGCTCAATCCGAGCTAGACCTAATTCGTAGTACTACAAACTACTAACTACAAACTACATATTTTCGGCGATTATGACGTCATCACGACTACATATTAACTAAGACTACATATTATTTTGGCTGACTACAAATTGACTACAAACTACTTATTCATAACTAGCGAATTTGTAGTCAATTTGTAGTCATTTTTCTTGGAAAATTTGAGATTTTTTAATGTAATTTTATATAAATTGAGTCCCCAATCGGCCTTTGAGCTCTTTTGAACTTATGATAAGCTTACCAAATACCAAGAATGAAGCTACTTTTTATGCAAAGTGTTAGAAAGATCGCTTTTTCCAAGTTTTCCCGCTTTTCTACCCGTATAATTTTTCAAAGAAAAGGTTTTCTTTTGCACATTCCTTCGTTTTCTTTCTTGTCTTAGCTTTTAAAAAAATATCTCATTCTATTTTTCAAAAATTCCAAATGTTCCGCATTGAAATTCTATTAAACATTGAGTTCCGTCTGTTTGTTTTCAGAGATATCTATTATGTAGAAAAGGCGATTTTTTCACAGAAAAAACAATTAACAGGCTTCCGGTTATTATTTTTGCAAAGCATTTCTATGACTGATTATTCAATATAGCAAAAATTTGTAGTAATACCGAATTTCTGACATTTGGTAACCTGACTACAAATTGACTACAAACTAAGACTACATATTTTTTAACCTGAATTTGACAACTACAAACTAAGACTACAAATTATTTTCGCGAAAATTTTAAACTACAAACTAAGACTACAAATTGAAGTTCTCTGAGGAAATAGGTCTAATCCGAGCTTATCTCATCTCAGTGCGCAAGGTCAGCGGCGTAAGGGTGCGATGGGATGGGGTTAACAAGCTCTCCCAACCGGGGGTTAGTACCAAAATGAACAAAAAAACGTTGGAAAGCGCAATTTGGGGCTAAAAATCGTACAAATGCGCTAATACTGACCTAAAAACCGTACAAATGCGTTACATCAGTACATAACTCTTAGACGCAGAAATTTTTTGCGTGCCTGGCCATAGGGACATTGCAATGCGTGCCTAAAAAACGGTAATCACGCAAAATCTGTTATTAAAGTCACTGAAATTTTCAAAGAAACGTGTCTGGCCAATCACGCGTTCTATGCAGCACTGTGCATTGGGGGCCGTGCAAAAATGACGTCATCGATTTTTGGCCATTTTTCGACCCCCCCCCCTCCCCCCCTTGTCATCGGTTGTCATCATTTTCCAACCCCCCCTCTAAAATCGAAAAATTGACTTAAATTTTTTCCAACCCCCCCCCCCCCGAATTTGCAAAAATTTCTGCATTAAACTGAGCAAATTTTGGGACAGTAGTTCTTAGATTCTTCTACTAGTTATTCTTCTAAATTCCTCTAGATTTTCCCGTATTTAGAAACACTTTGTTTTAAGAAGACTTCCCGTTATTTTTAATAAAATCATTGAAAAAAATTCGAAAATTTTTTTAATTTATCACAATTCAGTGAAAAAGCCATCGACACAGTTAATATGAACTACATGTATTTGTAACGCAACAGACAATTTTGCTTTGTTCTTAGGGACCGTCGGTAAAATAAAAATGCGCGGCGCACTTAGGCGCGCCGCATTTAGAATATGCGGCGCGTAAATCGTGCGCCGCATTTAGGATTAAGCGCCGCGCATGTACGTGCTAATATGAGACGGGCCGAGCTGTCATACTAGGTTACATAATGAGGTCGGTCCTCTAGTTTGGCAGCTGTTCACTGCGCTAGGCCGAGTGACCGGCCATCAAAATATGCTTCCTGTAGGGACCACAGTCTAGATTGAGCACCTAAACAAGGCGGGTTGCAAAAGACGCTACGGTAATACTATAGGATTATATCAGAAGTATCTGGTGTCCAGCGATACTACAGGGTGTCTGAAAAAAATGATCACATTTCCTTTTACTGCCATTTCCGCAAATGTTGACCAAATAGGCTGAAATTTGGACTATAGGTGCCAAAATTCGGGGAATTTTATGTGTTAAAGTTTGGTGCACTAGGCTTGACTCAATCCCGAGAAATTTCAAAAAAAGTGAAATTTGTTAAATCAATAGTGAAAGCCGGTCACCGAGAAAATGATCACATTTCTTTTCACTGTCATTTCCGTAAATTTTGACCAAATAGGCTGAAATTTGGATTATAGGTGCCAAAATTCGGGGAATTTTATGTGTTAAGTAGTGATGTAAAATTATGGAATTTGAATTTCAATTCAATTACAATTAAATTATGGGCTCAGTTTTTAATTTCAATTAAATTAAATTAAATTAATTGAAATAGTTTTCCATTATTTTCAATTACAATTATATTTTCAATTAAATTATGGATCCTTGGAAAATTTCAATTATGCAATTTTTTTCAATTATTTTTTCAATTTTTTGAAAATTGTTGTATTTTTGCAATTAAAAGACAGTGATCGTGACCCAGAACTTTGAAAAATGCCCAAGCTTAGAGACACCTGGTTAGCCTGCTGCCCAACCAGGCGAAAAAATTTTAAAAGTTGCCTTTTTAAAACGCGTAAAATGGCATTCTGGGGGAAATTTGCAGTTAGTTCATTATTATATACATATCAGTACATAATCAAAAGGTTTTCAGCATTTTTGAGCACCCTCACTTCCTAGGTACCTTCGCCAAAAAGGGGGTGTATGTAATCCCACCATACATCTAAAAATCACTGTTTTGACTTTTATGAATTACAAAATAAAAAGCAGAGCATGAAACATTACAAAACAAAGTGAGGTCAGTATAAGCCGGCGCAACTGGTGTAGTGGTTTAGGCCGGAAATCCACTGTGCGCGTGGTCGTGCGCTCGGTGGGGCAAGTTACTTGCCACAAGGATTGGTCGTTGGCATAAGGCCCAACTCAGGCCACCGAAAGTTGGTGACAGCGAGTAGGCAAACGGGAACAGACTTGAGCTGCCTAAGCACCTAAGCTACAATTGCAACCACACATGTGTTGGGAGTGCGAGAAACGGGAAGGGGTACAACTACCACTGAGACCCGCCCAGATTGACACCGATCATGTGTGCCGGGGCCGGCTAGTAGCGAAGGCAGCGAAGGAAGGGCAGGGTGTGGGTGTGCGTGATGGGCCCGAAGTGTGGCCTAACGCAGGGGCAATGGCCCCGCCCCGGCAATTCATCCATCCATCCGAGGTCAGTATAAATAGGTGACAAACCCTAAATAGGTTTTCGTTTGAAGTCATTCTCTAATACTCTCTAATACTTACAGATTTCTTTACATTTACCGCGGAAAATAATTGAAAATATAATTGAAATTCCAGGCGAATTTCAATTCAATTACAATTAAATTATGGCCCAACTTTTGAATTTCAATTAAATTAAATTAATTGAATTGAAATTAAAAACGGGCCAATTATGCGAATTTCAATTACAATTAAATTAATTTTTTACATCACTAGTGTTAAGGTTTGGTGCAGTAGGCTTGACTAATTCTTGAGAAATTTCAAAAAAAGTGAAATTTGGAAATTTCAATAGCGAAAGCCGGTCACCGAAAAAAACGTTACATTACATTATCGCCTAAACACTAACGATAGCGTTGGAGTTCATGCGTCAACTTTTTACACACGAATTACCCTGAACTTCTGCGTTTACACTCCAAATTTAATCCAATTCCGACAAAAATTAGAAAAGATACAGGAAAAGGAAATGTTTACATTTTTCGTGACCGGCTTTCACTATTGAAATTACCAAATTTCACTTTTTTTGAAATTTCTCGGGAATGAGTCAAGCCTATTGCACCAAACTTTAACACATAAAATTCCCCGAATTGTGCCACCTATGGTCCAAATTTCAGCCTGTTTGGTCAAAATTTGCGGAAATGGCAGTAAAAAGAAATGTGATCATTTTTTCGGTGACCGGCTTTCACTATTGAAATTACCAAATTTCACTTTTTTTGAAATTTCTCGGGAATGAGTCAAGCTTAGTGCACCAAACTTTAACACATAAAATTCCCCGAATTTTTGGCACCTATGTTCCAAATTTCAGCCTACTGTATTTGGTCAAAATTTGCGGAAATGGCAGTAAAAAGAAATGTGATCATTTTTTTGAGACACCCTGTACAATGTAAGTGATAGGTCAGTTTGAGTGGACACACTAGGTGTCATCCCGTTACTGCAAATCCCAATACTGCAAATCTGGCACTCAATTCTCAAGTGCCTGGCGCGTCCGTCAAGTACCTGCGGCTAAGATCGGCCGTCCCATTACGGCAAACGCTTCGTTTATAAACACGGCCACCAAACCGTGCGTGGCAAACTAGAAGGATAAGAAAGCTTTGTAGTGGGTTTTGGGCAGGTATGTAGCACAACAAGTCGGATTAGTCTGGTGCCCGTTTGCATGTACGTGTAGCAATGACCGACAAGAATGAACCTGGGCCGCACCGCTTCAGTAACTCGAAGTACGGAAAACGAGTTCTTTTGTGTGACAGCAGGACCAACGCTGCTCATACCTACACTTTCACCAGACAGTCTGGCAATGGACAAACTGAATATTTCCGATGCCAAGCGTGTCACGCACGAATCCAAACTCAAAGAACCAAAGAACGCCCGAACCGATCGGAAGGCATCAATCAATTTTGTTTGGCTTGCTTTGTTTATTTCACTACCTTTCTGAACTGATAGTGCCGCAACAGTTAAATAACTGAGAATTTCATAGGGGCCCACTGTCCGTGTGCGAGGCGAGCAGTTGATTGTACAGTTGGTAGGTACCACCAAATTTCAGGTAAGTCCAGGTTCAGGTATCTCTAAAATCCAATTTCAGGTTCAGGTTCAGGTTCAGGTACATTTTTCAAAAGTACCCAGGTGTCAGGTTCAGGTTCAGGTACTTTCAAATAAAGACACAAATTTTCGGCTATGAGCTAAATCAATAGCGCTCCTGTTCCTTTTCTTAAGAAAACGATCCATGTTCAAAGCAATCGAAATTTACAAACCAACAATTCGACAAAAACGAGAAAAACGCAAGACAATTTTTGCGGTATGACGGACCGATCGCCATTGTAGTAGGTAATCCTACGCACTCATCGAACGTTCATTTCAAACTCTAAATTCCGGCATTAAGTTAAGGCTCAGGCTTACATACATGTAAGTTCTACTAGCTGACGTTTAAGCTTACGTTCAACAAACAAACTAAAGTTTAGGCTTGGGCATAGAGGAAGACAAGCTTTCATAAAGGCAATTTCTGGATGGGGGCTTTTCCCTATAATCGCCTTCATTTTTAAGTTACAGTGCACGTACAGTACAATGTAGGTGCAGATAGAGATAATGTGCATTAGTCGCTTTATGCACACCATTTTTAAGAACAAAACTGTAGAGCGTCAAGCAACATGTGATCCAACCAATTTCAAAAGTTGACAGTACGTGCTACTTGTACCGGGAAGTTTAAGACAAGAAAAACCTGAAAAGTAGGTACCGACCTAGTAGGTGTCAGGTAAGTACTTTTATTTTCAAGTAGGTTCAGGTTCAGGTTCAGGTTCACAATTTTCAGGTTAATACCCAGGTTTCAGGTTCAGGTTCAGGTATACCTACCAACTGTAGTTGATTGACAACCCTGACCAGACGAGAAACCCGCACTTCTGTGCCATGGCGCTGAACCGCACAGCGAAGGTGAAAGCGGTTCACCATGAACGACAGCATCGGCACAACATAGCAAAGACGGCATTGACCCCTAAACAATCGTACAAGAACATGGTGTTGGACCTGCCTGCCAAGTTCCCCAGAACACCAGAGCGGCGAGAGGTGGATAGCTTTTTGTCACAGTACAGTAGTGTGCGCAGTTTTTACTATCGTTAGCGGAACAAAGTGTTTCCTGTTCTGCATGGAATCGGGGATCCTGAAGAAACTTGGCGACAGCTGTCTCTGACCTGGGAGGGTACAATGGCTCAAAATGCGGAAGAGGCGGAATGCTACATCATTCACCAGTCGGGACAAGATGAGCCTCCGATGATCGTTTTCTCTTCTCAACAGGATCTCCAGCTTTTGTTCCACAGTAAGCACTGGGTCCTCGATGGCACTTTCAAATACTGCCCTCGCATTGCAATACCAGCTGTACACTATCCATGGTTTTCTCAACAGCGAAAATCCCGAATTCGCCGGCCAGTATGAAGCCTTCCCAGCAGTTGTAGCTGCTCTGCCAGACAAGATGCAAGAAACCTACACACAGTTGTTCAGAGTTGTTCGAGAGGGCTGAAGCTGTCTGAGAAACCAACTATGCCGGGAGCCCTCTGACATTATGGAGCACCGGCGGCCGTCGGGAGCTGTCAGCATCATGGCATCGACACGCTGGCCGCCCTCCTGGTGACCGGCGCCCAGCAGCATGGCTAGGAGTGGCTGGCAGTGAAAGAAGGGAAACGTCCGATATGACGAATCACGGGGGTAGCGAAATGGACCTCGCGTCTGATCGTAGGCCGTAAGACCCCCGCAAATCGGATCGGACACCACAATAACTCGAGGGACTAGATGCAATGCAAGGCAATCTCTAGACCGAACCGCACTATTATGCTATTAAACCCCAAAATGAACATACTCCATTTGACCCATTTGGGAATTTGGGAATGCTATGAATTCCCAAAGCAATGCAGCTCTTGAGCTGTACATGACAACTAAGTATATTAGAATTTTGGTAAAAATTAAAGGGTGCATGTGTAAAAATTCAGCACCTAGAGATTGTTTGTTTGTTTATGAGTTCCACTGTCCTTTCGGACAGCTCAGGACACCCCTCGCTCTTTTCAGAGCCCTTCAATGGGGTAGCCCTGTCTACAAACAACCCTCCCCTTTGCTGCCATTGGGTGCAACGGCAGCGCCGGTTCGGTTCCCATTTACCTACTGGCCAACACCGGCTTTCGGCGGTCTGGGTTGGGCTTTACGTCTACTACTTCCAGTCGCTTCGACCGGTTTCGAACGCACAAACAACCGCTCTCACGGATGCCGGGGCCGCCGTGACACACGGGATAGCGTAAACTACCCATGGCCAAGACGCGACAAGATTACGCTTCAAAAGGTATTCTGAGCATTAAACTGACTGTCTAATGTTAAAACTGTAGGTATTTATTTAAAGACTGCCTGCCTGTTGCTAACTAAAGATAAAGTTGTGTGGTAGTCATAAATTTCTGTTCCGATAACACTTCACACAGTAAGTAAACTTATATTTGCCTAGCTTATAGTTTCATTAGCTTAGGTGGCAGTGTTAGCAACATGAAAGACCCAATCCAGGCTCTCATCTACAAATTGCCTAAACCGGTCAGACCGGTAATTGTTATTTTCGGTGGAATGCTAATTCAGCTTACTATTGGATCTGTCTACACTTTCGGTAACGCTTTCAAATGTTTTCTCGGCGTTGGCGTTGGCGTTGGCGTTGGCGTTGTTGGCGTTGGCGTTGGCGTTGGCGTTGGCGTTGGCGTTGGCGTTGGCGTTGGCGTTGGCGTTGGCGTTGGCGTTGGCGTTGGCGTTGGCGTTGGCGTTGGCGTTGGCGTTGGCGTTGGCGTTGGCGTTGGCGTTGGCGCTACCAACAGAATGGCGTAATGTTTAGCAAACCCTGTATTACTATAAACGAATATTTCAGGCAATATCGTTCCGTACATAGTGTCTTATATGCGCGAGAACGGCTCACCAAATTTGGATGTCAAGTCAATGTTATTTATCGTCAGTTTTGAGGGAGGTTTTCCGGGCTCTTATTTAATCGGCGGACTGCTCGAGAGAAAGTTGGGACCTAGAAACGCAGCTTTAATCGGATCATTATTAGTCAGGTAGGACAGATTAGATAAAGAATAGGTTACCAACTAATGTCTGTACAGTTCAGGAATGTTCCTTAGCTACTTCGCAGTCAAAAACTCCTTTACTGCTATGCTCTTCACAATGGGGGTTATGTTTGGACTGGGCACTGGCTGTGCTTACAACGCTGCTCTGGTCTGTGCTATGAAGGTACGTACGGTATCACTCACTCACTTTAATCACAAACCAATAGAGGTGTTTCTGCTAAACACCACTTTTTGGACACTTTTCTCATAATTTTTTTCAGTGGGAAAGTAATTTTTGCTCCAGATTTGCTTCGTACCGAAAAATTGCAAACCTTCTCTGATATTGATCGATTTTGTTTGTTGTGCTTTTGTTTGTGTTTGACATTTTAGCCCATTTTAGGGGCCGTCCATAAACGACGTCGTTCCAGAGGGGGGAGGGGGTCGGCTGAAATGCGATGATAGACGACGCACCAGGAGGGGGAGGGGGTTAGCCAAAAACGACGTCGCTTTTCCCGGAATTTTAGGGTACTTCGATTGCATTATTTTCGATTTATGCACATTCTGTCAAATATTTCTACATACAGAAAAGTTTCCCAGAGTGGTTGAAGGGATCTATTCAATTCATTGTACAGTATGACAACAAGAAGAAATGACAGTACTGCATGCATACATGTAACAGGTTATCCGCCGATGGGGGGAGGGGGGTTGGGGGGTCTGGCGCCGGCCGGGGGGGGGTCTGAGCCAAAATTTTGGGGGAGGGGGGTGGGCACTAAAAAACGCTCAAAAATCGAGAAAAATCGCAATTTTGGGCCTAAAAATCGCCAAAAATCGCTAATGTGGGCTGAAATACAGCTAAAAAGTGCTGTTTTGCAGGCGATTTTGGCAATTTTTGTGTGTGAAAGTGTAAAAAATTGCAAAAATTTGCTCGAAAATTTACTTGCCAGAAAAATCGGAGGGGGGTCGGTGAAATCGTCTCGGGGGGGGGGGGGTCTGGCCTAACTCGGGTGGGGGGCAGACCCCCCAGACCCCCTGTTACATGTATGATTCAATTCATTGTACAGTATGACAACAAGAAGAAATGACAGTACTGCATGTACTGCACTTTTATCGGGGGGGGGACCCGAAAACAACGTCGCCTTAGGGATCGTGTCAAAATTCACTGCGAAACTCGCTATATTCTGGCCATTATCTCGCAATTTCTCGCAGCTTTCTCGCTGTTTTCTCGTAGCTAAACTCGCCGTTTTTTCGGCTCTACTGTCAGTCATGTGTGACAGATGCGCCAGAAGGCTCTGACGCGTTATGTCACCAAAGAGGGGATTAGGCGATTAGGACCGGCGCATATGACTCTGGCCAATTGGACCGGTCAGAGTGCGCTATGCAAACAATCAAGCGCTTGACATACATTTACACACGGAGAATTAAGATAACGCTATCGTACAAATGTCGGAAAACACTCATTCATTTGCGCGCGGTCCGATTTATGTGCCGTTTCGACCATCATAATTGTCCGACGTGAAGTTTTGGTTCAGTTCACCGGTGAGCCTGAAGAACACTGGGTCCCTGAGAGCTCTGTTATCCGCGACTCCACAGAGCCGCTTAAAACCAATCATGATTACGCCGTTCGATGGACGCAAGGCCCCCAGAGGGGAACATTTAACGCCACTATTAAGGGATTTCGACCAACTACCGAGTCTGGTGTTCTGCCAGACGGGGTAAACAAAAGAAGAGTCCTTGGCGATGAATAAATAGGTGGTGGCACTACATATTCAAGCAACTTTTCTGGGGTACTACCGGACGGATTCAGCCAGTCGGCGTTCGCCATCTGACCGGCCAGTGCCATACAAAGCAGTAAAACCAGCGAGTTTTCTTATTGAGCTGTGTTGCATCTCGCCAGGCCACCAGAAGTGGCGGCATCTTTACCCTTTTAGAGGGCGCGTGCGCCTGTTCGGCCGCTCAACTAGTTGCCTAATAAGCTGTCGGATTAGCGCCGCTAGTAACCCCAAGCCGTCAATCAAAAACTCGCTACCAGCTGTTCTGGCCATCCAAGCACACGATAAAATAGCGAGAAACACGCCAGAATTTGGAGAGAAGATGGCGAGAATACAGCGAGAATTAGGAGAGAAAGGAACGAGTTTCGCCCCGAATTTTGACACGACCCCTTAGGGGGAGGGGGTCCCCAGAAACGCCGGAAGACGATTTTTGGGGAGGGGGGTCCGAAAAATCGGGATTTTGGAACGACGTCGTTTATGGACGGCCTCTTATCTCTAATTTCATTCTTTATTGACCTTTGGCAGTGGAGAGAGCGGTATCTACAATCCATTACAAGAGTACAAATGAATCGACTTGATTTTGTGATTTGTTGAAACATTCTTTTACATAACTATACTTCAGAGTAGCACAAAAGCAAAAGCGAAATCCCAGATTTCTAGTTAATTTGTTGATAAATTACCAGTTTACAGTGGCTTCCACACAATGTTGGCTTGGCAAGTGGTCTCATAGTGGCTGGCTACGGCTGTGGAGCATTCGTGTTCAGTCCGATTGAAACGATTTTTGTCAACCCCTGGAATTACGATCCTGGAGATGATGAGTCAATGATTTTATATGATTTAATCAAAATCTTTCCATTACCACCACCGTTTTAGGTACTTTCACCAGCCTGAATTGCTGGAACGAGTGCCATACCTGTTTGTAGTTCTGGGAGCTATCTTCCTCACCTTGGAACTTCTCGGATGCATCGTTCTGTGCCCACCGAAGGAGGTAGAATGGTCAGGTCTTGATTCGTACTCTGCCGGAAGGGATGGAAGGTTTAGTATAGGATAAAAAGGAGTTAGACTCGGTTAATTCCCCGACTGTCGATCCGATCCGATGTACGGGGGGTACTGTGGGCAGGTATTGAGAAAGTACCCAATACCAGGTATCAGGTACAGGTATTTGAAAAATACCCAATCAGGTATCAGGTACAGGTAGGTATTCATAAAAATACAGGTATCAGGTATTAGGTATCAGGTATTTTGTCAATGAAGTTAAAATCCGGATTTTAGCCGAAAATCGCTCAAAATGCCAATTTAGGGCTCAAAAGGCAGCTAAAATAAGTTTAGTTACAGTCATAATAGAAGCTTTTCGTTGTGAAACTGCAGAAAATGCCAAAAGTCTGTTATCAAAATTATCGCAAGGGTGCGTACAGTACGTAATTGCTTCCAGATTCATCTATGGTTGTGTTGATCCACGCTAGTCAGAGTAAGACCTTGAAGTATAACACCTTTTTCAGGCGTTTTTTCTCATTTGTCTTCGCCTCTACTCAATGGCTTGCTCAGAATTTTGCAAAAAATTTTAGAAGGTGAGAAAAAACATTTGCCTTCAAAAACGCTTTTAAAAGCATTCTGAGTATTAGATTAGCAGAAATTTTCAGTTTTTGTAGTATCAAGGGGCCTGGTTGGGCCGTTGCCCAACCAGAGCGAGAAAATTTTGAAAAATTAGTCTTGAAACACACTTTTTTAAATGAACTCATCGGTCTAAAACTACCATTTGATGCCTTCTGTTTGTACCTGATACCTGTACCTGTTTCAGTCGAAAAATACCCAAAATCAGGTAGGTACAGTTCGAAAGTACCCGATCAGGTATCAGGTAGGTATCAGGTGGGTATTGCAAATCTACCTGATAATCAGGTACAGGTACAGGTATACCTGATCCACAGTAACGGGGGGACCTTACGGCCCTACGCTCAGACCTACGTATGTGGTCCATTGCGCCACCCACGTGGTTCGTCATCTCGCACGTTTCCCTTCTATCACTGCCAGCCACTCTAGCCATGCTGTTGGGCACCAGGTACTAAGAGAGTGACGTCATGGTTCTGACAGCTCCCAACGGCCGCTCCGCCAGGGCAGTAAACCGGTATTGGCCTTGTTGCTGGCTGGTTTCTCAGACAGCCCCTGGCGTAATTGATCTTCTTTCCAACGTGGTATGCTATTGGAGCGGCTTCGGTGCAATGGCAGATCTAGTTAGTTGCCATTTTACATACTAGCTGTCACCAGCTTTCGGTGGCCTGGGTGGAGCTATATGCCGACGACCAACTCTTTGCGGCAAGAAACTTGCCGCGCCGAGAGGATGAGCGCACGATGTCGCGCAGCGGTGGCCAAGCGGCCTAAACCACTACACCAACTGTGCCGGCTCCCCGACTGTGTCTTCTTGGGTGCTTTGTACTGTTGTTTGGGCACAGGATTTTCAGGAATCGGTTCGGTATGGGTATGGATTTTTCGGCATACCCAGGAATCGGTTCGGTGTGGGTAGGTATACCAGTATTTATTTATTCGGTATTTTCTGAAAATGTTTTACAAAGACAAACACTGAATTTCCCATTTACAGAGCCATGGATTTAGTCATTTCCAAGGTCAGAGACTAGAAAATTCATCAAAATCAATGGGATTTACTGTTTTTTTAGGAATTTTTGGAATAATTTTTTTAGTTTTACTGGAGTGAAAATCGTTTCTATAAGTAATCTTGCCTAAGGGGAAATGCTTCCATTGTACTGTACGTAGTTTTAAGGCCTTATAGTGTACAATAAGGAGATCTAACGAGTAGTAACAAAATGCGGGGCTATTTTGTTGATTGTGAATGTATTGTACATCAAGGACATAGAGACTTGATTATTAGAAGCAGTGTGAAGAAGCCAAAACTAGACCAACGCTTTCTAATGACAAAGCAATTTGGGACAGGAAATAGGGTCAGAGGACCAAAAATCTAAAGTATTCGATATTTCGCAAGGATATCGTAATAGAATGTGTTTCTAAATGCCCAAAAACTTCAAAATTAAAAAGAAAACATAGTTATCTCTTTCCAACAAACCGCAAAATTCATCAATGGTTCGTTTCGGCCTGATGAATTGTTTTTGACGAATAGTTCTTCACGTTTTACGATTACTATTCTTCAAAAGATGATGAACTGAAGAAACTATTCATCACAGAAATTGAGGAACAATTAAATAATGATTATTCAACAAACTTTAATGGCAATTTTCCTTAGTTCAACCGAAAAAGAAACGTGCCACAGACACATAAACTGACTGGGCTCGTCATGACAGTTAATCAGAAACTGCTATGCACTGCCGTGTAGTAAAAAGACCATTTGTCAAGTTGAAGTGCTGGACCATTCCAATGCATTTGATGAACAATAAAATAATTGATTCATCAGAAAATCTTGCAAAAGTCTTCAAAATGATGAATAGTAGTGGACCATTTCATGATGAATAGTATGATGACATGATGGCATACTGATATATCAGTATGGTTTGTTGGTAGGAGTTATCATAGGGAATTTTCGTTAAAAAGTGCACTAAGCTGGACAAAAAATACCGATTCCCAAATACCTGGGTATTGCAAAAATAATCGGTATACCCGGTATGGGTATTTGTTGAAATACCTGGAATCGGTAGGTATTTACGTATTGGGTAGGTATTCCCAGAAATATCCATTTTTCGGTATGGGTTCGGTATACCCAATCAACAGTAGTGCTTTGTTTAGTAAAACTATGGTAGTAAGCGAATGGTTTTAGGATGATCAAGATCTATTAGGTGGGGCGGAGGAGGAGATCTTAGATGACCGGCCTTCTGTAGGTCCTAAGGAAATGCTGAAGTCAAGTACTTGCTATTGGCTCTTCTTTTCCTATCTCCTCAACACTCCTGTCACTACAGTAGCTGCCTACTATAAGGTGAGGAATTACTGTAGTTCCACTGATTTGAACTGAAATGAAAGAAAGATACTAAAAATAAAATAATCATGAAAGAACCTGACATGAACAAAATCATTAGGCATTCGGTGAAACAATTCGGTTTAGGCATTCGGTGAAACATTCATTAGCGACGATGAATTCCTAGCCTGGGTGGCATCAGCTTCGTCGATTTTCAATGCAGGTGGTCGAATTGTGTGGGGAATGATTGGAGACAAGACCAGTTATCAGGTTACCCTTCCATTTTCACTTGTTATCTCACAGGAAAAAATTCAAATATCCAACTGCAGCGTAGTTTTTCTGAAAGGAGATTTTGCCCCACCAAGTCATGTGTCAAATATCGTAGTTTCGTGCAAAGAACAGGAGAAGCTCTCAGCCTAAATTTGTGAAGCTATTGTAAAGCGTATAAAACAAGATTTCAACGGGTTAGTATTAGAGTGCGAACTGGTATTGGGTATTGGGTGTATTGGGGTGTTTTCCAGGCATTGGTATTGTTTTCCAGGTACAATACTAATTAGGACCTATAATAATCGCTGTTGAACTGAAAAAAAACTGACCTGAAAAAAATCGCAAAGATTGACCGATGATTACAGTAGGTATAGAAAGCCGTTTTTGCGTTAATAAACTAAAGGTTAAGAATGTCTTATACTGGCCATTTTTCTAACTAGTACACTAGTAGTTAGTGCAATCTCTCTGTTCTTTTCTAAGATAAACGTTTGTGATTCAATTGAAATTTGTCATTTTTAGTGATACAGAATGTATTACATTAGTACTGTACCAAGCGGTGCGGGTCTGGTACCCCCCTTTCCGCTGGAGTACGAAGAAAAAATCCGCCTGAAGAAACACTGTAATACAGTAGATCATGTACGTAGACCTGGGATATTACATGGACCCTTCTTCCGCTTTATATCCCATGGGATATTACTTGGCGGCAATGTTTATGTCAAATTTGTAATAATTTTCTTTACACACGCATACTGTATATGTGATAAAACATTGTTCCGGTTAAAATTCCATGCTGTTTCCAGTTAATATCCCATGGCTTTGCCCAGTTAATATCCCTGGGATATTAACTGGCGGCAATGTTTTCACTGAGAAACGTGATTTTCCGTGTTATATGCCCTGGGATACTAAGTGGAAAACTCCGGTACTAATTTTTGGGCTTTTATGACGTCATCAAGACTACAAATTGACTACGACTACATATTCAGATTTAGTGACTACAAATTGACTACAAAATACCTTTTGAATTTGTGAATTAGTAGTCAGCAAATTCTTGAATTTATTTGGTGAAATCATGCACATTTAGCCATTTAGAAATGGAAATGGTGCAATTTTGTCTTTGGGTTTCTCTTAAGAGAGCTTTTTCACTGGTTTTGACAACTTTTTTTTCTGTTATATTTTGAAATATTTATTAAATTTCAACAAAGTTTGTAAAAAAGCAAAGTGCATACCTATTTGTTTGTTTTTGGTAAACAAAATATAGAGTTTAATTGTAGCAAGAAAAAACGATAATAGCGAAACTACGTATTTTGGAGTTGGAAACAAAAAAACCGTGTATTCTGAACTTAATCCTAAATTTAAAACTTTCGTAGAGAAAATAACAAGCATTTTTGGCATCACACCGATCAGAAAAATAGTTGCTATCGTTAAAAAATTTACAACTCCCTTGTCTTTTTTGCTATTTTACACTTTCAAACTTCTTGTTTTACCTGAAAAACCTGAAATTTTGCCCAATTTGTTTAAAATTTTACTGACTACAATTTGACTACTAACTACGACTACATATTCAAAATCGAGAGTTTTGAGACTACCAACTAAGACTACAAATTATTTTTGGCGGTTTTTAGAGACTACTAACTACGACTACAATTTAATATTTGCAAAAGAAATAGGTCTACATGTACGGACTAAAACTGTTCATTTCTGCTTATTTTACCCTCCAGAACCGCTTCTAAGTGCTTTCTTAAAGGCTAATTTTTCAAAATTTCTCGCTCTAGTTGGACAATGGCCCAACCAGGCCTCTTTGAAATTTTAATCCCTGTGAAAGAAATCCTGTATACAACACTGGAATGTACCTGTTCACTGAAATGCAATTTTTGGCTCAGTTACGCAAGTATTGGGTATTGGGGTCTTAGGTGTTGGTATTGGGGGGTCTCAGATATTGCTATTGGTACGTATTCGGTATTGCGGTATTGGGTTTTTCAGGTATTGTTCCCACTCTAGTTAGTATAGTATATTACTTATAGGCGAAAACGAAGAAGCAACGTTTCACATAATATATTTACAGTAGCGGACAATTTTCTTTACTGGTAGATCGCCTATAAGTAATGTGTTATCCACCTATGGTGTTGAATCGAACGTTCGTATGAAGAAGGCGGTATGTACCGGGTTTTTTCGCAAAAACGCCCATGAGCGATTATTTAGTTTTGGCACATTGCACGGATTCAGTTCTAATCTGAATAAACGCCCATGGGCGGCTAATTGGAAAATACGTAAATATGACGCAAATAAGAATCGAAAGTTTATCTAACAAGAGACAATGTACATACGACTTGTTTCTACGCTTCTCTAGGGCGTCTATTCGGAAAGGCTTTTCAATTAAACGCGAAGAGGCGTTTATTTGGGGGGCGTTTATACAGGAAAAACCCGGTAGTGTACAAAAATTCTCAAAAATCGGAAAACATCGCAATATTCGGCGAAAAATCGCAAGAGAGAGCTAATTTTTTCTACTTACACACATACATAGAGCATAGAAAGCGCTCTTTTACAATGTCTGAAAGTCTAACAGTTCTCAAAAATTTGCTAAAACAAATTACTTGCCAGCAAATTGGAGATTGAAGGTGATCTCATGGAAGGTCGCGATCTGGGGTTCTGCAGACCCCAGACCCTCCGTAACATATCCATATATATTCCATAGCTTGTTTACATGCATGACTATAGTTATTTGCATACTTTAGACATCGATGGCCATGGCCTCAGCGTTTATGTGTGCATTGATGCTCACCTTTGTGAGCACTGAAAAGGGTGGCAAGATTCAATTCATTGTCTGGGCTTGTCTTATTCTTGGTTGCTACTCAAGCAACTTTTCGTTGTTTCCCTTGGCAACCGCCAAATGTTTCGGTCCCAAGTATGTAGGAATCAACTATGGAATCATCATCCTTTCACAGGCAATCAATCTCATGCAGCAAGTATAACCTATTTTAGAATCTGGACTTTTTCAGTTCGTCGCTGGCATGACCATGTCAACAATAGCTGATCAGCTGTTAGATCGAATCGGCTTTGCCGGCTTATGGCTGATCTGTGCTGGCACCACTTTTACAAGTAAGTAGAACCAGGGATGTCTACCTAATTAAAACTTTGAATTTGATATGGTATGGTATAGTATAAACTTGGCGATTTGATTTCGATATGGTATGGCATAGTACTAACTAATTCAGTGTGAATTTGGTTGGTTTGATTTTTGTATAAATTTGGTACAGTAGTTGTAGTTTGCTGTGATAATGTCATAGAAGTAGTGTTTCCTAGTAAATTTATTTTGAAATTAAATAACTATTAAATTGCTTGCTCAGCCTTCAGAAGAAAATAACTTGCTATTAATTTGCTTGGTACCCAAATTCTGAAATTTAATTTGATACAAATTTGTTATTTTATATGAATTAAATATAAATTTGCTAAAATCAATACTCAATTCACGAGGAAACAGCTCAAAACCTAGGTCGTGTCAGTCCAAAATGAGTTGACCTTTCTTCAGATGGCGACAAATGATCTACAAATTAGCATTTAATGAGTTGATGTCTTTGCTATCAGCATGAACAAGGTCATCTTTGGACTAAACTTGTTGTTTCGTAGCCAGACTCTGGTTAGTGAAGCTGCCAAACCAAGCAAATTTATATCAAATTCATAACAAATTTATATCAAATTTTTGGCCAATTTTACGAAATTTAATATAATTTTAATTTGTTTGACAGTGGTCGTGAGAAATTTAATTTGTTATTAAATTGCTATTTACTTGGTGATTTTGGCCAAAACAATTTAATTTTGTTATTCAATTTTAATTTGATCGGAAACACTACATAGAAGTCTTTGGAAATTATGCTCAATCCACCTTTCTTTAGCTTTTTTAGAATCAAAACATGCAGAAAAGATTGGAAATATATACGCAATTGAAAAGTGTTGTAAATATAGCCAACAAGCTAGTACTAAAATGAAAAGACCTTACCAAAATCATAATTCTAGTACTAAAATTATCTGGTAAAGGCGTTTGATTGTGATATGGTACGGTATAGTATAGAAGGAGCTGTTTTGAATTTGGTTTGGTATGGTACTAGTACTAAATTTAGATTGATTGACTTTAGTACTGGTACAATTTTGGTATGGTGAGCATCCCTGAGTATAACTGATGTCAAAACTCTATAGAATTTGTATAAGTTTAGCCTTTCTCCTGACAATCACAATTCAGAAGACCAAATACGGCAGAGGAATTGAGGAGGTTGTGCCGAAGCATACTGAATCTGTCTCGCTTAACAGTTTTACCAAGTTCTAAGATGCTTTCAAGGTCATCATAGTGAAACGATTTCGACGTATTCACTGTATTTGTATTTGTATTTACTCACTGTAGCTCTTTTAGAGGACTAAAATCACACACTTGAAACTAACAGACTGTTGTCAAATCTGAATACTTTGGTCTCTCTAGGGGATGGTGTACACGAGGAACTAGGGTGCGAAGGGGTCGAGAGTAGTCCATTGTGTTCTTTTGACCCTGTTTGGACATTGACATCCACTGCTGGCATGCTTAGCTGACGATTTCGCACGTTAGGAGTCGGTGGAAGACTTGGACCTACAAGCAATCAAATCAGTACACATTGTGTCAACAACAGACCAATTAACTTTGGTATGGTATAGTATAAAGTTGGCGATTTCAATTCGATATGGCATGGTATAGTACTAGCAAATTCAGTTTGAATTTGGTTGGTATGATTTTGGTATGAATTTGGTACAGTAGTGGTAGTTTGCTGTGATAATGTGATAGAAGCCTTTGGAAATTATGCTCAATCCACCTTTCTTGAGTTTTTTCCTATCAAAACATGCTAACCTGATCTCATTGGCACTAAGTACTATGACAGTTTGAAATGGATCTGTTGCTTTGCTTCAGCCTGCTTGTCTGAGTATGAGGAAAATTTGGCCAAGCTTACTCTTCTGTTATGTTTGATAGCTACCAATTTTGGGCTATTTATGTAAGCATTCTATTCAGGTATTCCTACCAAATTCAAACTTTGAATGTGATATGGTATGGTATACTATAAAGTTGGCGATTTGAATTTGATATGGTATGGTATACTATAAAGTTGGCGATTTGAATTTGATATGGTATGGTATAGTACTAGCTAATTCAGTTTGAATTTGGTTGGTATGATTTTGGCATGAATTTGGTACAGTAGTGGTAGTTTGCTGTGATAATGTCATAGAAGTCTTAGGAAATTATGCTCAATCCACCTTTCTTGGGTTTTTTGAATAAAAACATGCAGAATGGATTGAGAATATATTTTGACGCTTTTGAAAAGTGTTATAAGTATAGCCAGCAAGCTAGTACTAAAATGAAAAGGCCTTACCAAAATCATAATTCTAGTACTAAAATTATCTGGTAAAGGCGTTTGATTTAGATATGGTATGGTATAGTATAGAAGGAGCTGTTTTTAATTTGGTTTTGTATGGTACTAGTACTAAATTCAAAGATTGATTTTAGTTCAGTACAATTTTGGTATGGTAGGCATCCCTGGTCAACAAGGATATTGTTGATATCTTACCCGCGAATTTGGCAGGCAGCAGGAGTCTCTTGAACTCCTGTCTGTAGCGAGTGCTCATAAGGCAGTAGAGCAAAAAGTTGACTGAACTGTTGATCAGGGCTAGCAAGTCCAGTACATCAGCAGTGCCCCCATAGATGTAGAAATAGACGTCTTCTGTGTATATACCACCTGCCATAGTTAGAATGCCCTGAGGCAATTCAGCAAATAGAAACACTAACAAGACTGCTATCAACATTGCAGTTGTTTGGTCGGTTCGTTGGTTGGCCTGTTCTGATCTGAAAACACATGGAATCGTTGCCTGACTCAATAATCATAATTATTGACATTAACAACAACTATTTTTGGCGAATTGATGAAACATTATTTTACATTATTTTACATGGCTACTTTGGGCGCTTTCCATCCCTCAGAGTTAGTGGTGTGGGTGGTCCACAAACAATACTGAAACCCCGATATTTAGTTTGTTATCAAATGATAAATTACAGTTTTCAGTGGTTGCCGCACAATTTTGATTAACAAGTTGTTGTTGTTCTCATCATCATTATTGAATCGTCATCGTCATCGTCATCATCATGGTCATCGTCATCGTCATCGTCATCATCATCGTCATCATCATCGTTGTCGTCATCGTCGTCGTCATCGTCATCGTCATCATTGTCATCATCGTCGTCATCGTCATCGTCATCATCGTCATCGTTGTCATCGTTGTCATCGTCATCGTTGTCATCGTCATCGTCGTCATCGTCATCATCATCATCATCATCATCATCATCATCATCATCATCATCATCATCATCATCATCATCATCATCATCATCATCATCATCATCATCATCATCATCATCATCATCATCATCATCATCATCATCATCATATTGCGTTTTTCTAATTATCTATATTGTTTAGTGAAGTCCAGCTCACCTGCGTCTAGTGAACATTCTCTCTGTAGCGCGACTTCTAGTCCGAAGCGCCAATATCAGTCTGAAACTGAATCCAGCCAACAGAAAACAAGGAATGACCTTGAACAGACTGCCAACTATCAGCAATTCAATCTTGAACGCTCTGCAGCCATGCTGTATGGCCCATGGACTCAGAGTGACATAGTAGTATGGCACCGTACGATTGGGGTCACCCAACGACAAGTCAGAGCATTCATTCGCTCTCTTCGGTATCGTGACCACACTTTGAATCAGTAGATTAGGAGTGGTGAAGACAAATACGACTGCAAATAGAACAGCTGCGATCTTCAGTGCTAGTCCAGGGGTTTGCCAAAGTGAATTTAGGGTGGCTTGTCGAAGAGTCATGAACCTCATAAAAGCTAGTGCCACTACTAGCCAGAGACTTGCACTGTGCAAATAAATGCTCACAAAAACATGGGCAATGGCAAAGATTACCCAGCCATAGGACAAACCAATAGAACAGTCATCATCTGGCAGAAGTACGTAGTAAATGAGATAGGTTAGGTAAGAGAGCATCACTCCCAGATCGCAAACTGCCACTGCAGTTAGCAGCACATTAACTGCACTGACGCGCATTGACCTTTGACACAGAACCACCATGTGCAGTAGATTGGTGACTATCCCAAAGACACATATACCGGAGGCCACGTAGCCGTGAATGGGCAGGTAGAAGCTGAAACCACAATCTAATCTTTCATAAATCCTGTAAGTCCTTCAATAAGCCGCGCAAGGTTTATCAGAAAGAAACCAGCTTGCCCTATGAAAACGCTGTCAGCCATACATAGTTAATACTACAGTCAGATACCTCATAAGGTATGCATCGAGTGTAAAACTACAATAGGACTAGGGTTCGGACGATATATCGATATCGATATCAAAAAGTCGATATATCGACATAAATACTTAACTGGTTCGCTCATAGTCGGTTGCTGTTAACGCATCAACAAAAAAGTAAAACGACAATCCACAAAGTAAACGTGGCAAGTTGGGCACTTGCTCTTATACAAATGAAATGAAACATTAGTTAGCCAAACAAAAAATTGCTGTCGAATGTTTGGTCTGTATGGAGCTGACAATAAAACATTGAAATAGTATTGAAATTTAAGTTACTTAGGGCCTTTCTAAGGCTTTATGAGGTTATCTACTCCCCATTACAGTCAGGCACTTAACGCCGTTTATACCATATACCGGTGTACCGGTACCATATATGGTACCGGTACCATATATGGTGCCCCCACGTTCGGCGACTGTGGTGGTACCATATATGGTACCGGTACCATATATGGTACCGGCACCATATATGGTACCGTCACCATATATGGTACCGGCACCATATATGGTACCCCTACCCAGGGCCATGGGTGCCGGTACCATATATGGTGCCGGTACCATATATGGTGACGGTACCATTTATGGTACCGGTACCATATATGGTACCACTACCATATATGGTACGAAATCTGAACGGAGTGGTACCATATATGGTACCGGTACCGGAAAAACGCGAAGGTGGGGGTACCATATATGGTGCCGGTACCATATATGGTACCGGCACCTTATATGGCACCGTCACCATATATGGTACCGGTACCATATATGGTACCACCACATAGGGAACGACCGGAATTCCGATTCCGATTCCGATTCCGATCGGAACTGGCAGTTCCGATTCCGATTCCGATTCCGATTCCGAACTCAGAGGTCTCGGAATTTTTCGGAACTTTTGCTAAATTGTTAGGAAATCAAACACCATTTCTTGCGTATTATTGCGTGTCTTCTTTACTGTGCAATCGAAAATCTGTGTAGTTTAGTATAAACCCATAACCTACTGTAATCCCACTAAGTAAAAAATAAAAGTTAGCACCACTCCCTTTGTGGAAGCACTGAGTGAAGCACTCGGCAGTCCTCAAACGCCTAAAATATTTTGATCAAAGCCAGTGAACGGACGTTTAAAGTAGCAAAACACATTTCTGAAGACGACAGAAGTCACTTGAAGCCTGAAAACTAGAGTGCGAACAATACCTGAAAAACCCAATACCCCAATACCCAATACTTGCGTAGCTGAGCCAAAAACTGCATTATTTCAGTGAGAAGGTACATTGCAGTGGTGTACACAGGATTTATTTCACAGGGATTAAAATTTTGAAGAGGCTTGTTTGGGTCTTTGTCCAACTAGGACGAAATATTTTGAAAAATTAGCCTTTAAGAAAGCATTTAGAAGTCGTTCTGGAGGGTAAAATAAGCAGAAATTAACAGTTTTAGTCCGTACATAATCTACTGTATTACAGTGTTTCTTATTTTCAACGGATTTTTTCTTCTTACTCCACCGGAAAGGGTGTACCAGACCCGCACCCCCTGGGTACAATACTAATACATTCTGTATCACTAAAATGAGAAATTTCAATTGAATCCAAACGTTTTTCTTAGATAAGAACGAGAAATTGCACTAATTACTGGTGCACTAATTAGAAAAGCGATAAATAAAAAATCTTAGATAAGAACAAAGAAATTGCACTACTTACTGGTGTATAAGACATTCTTAGCCTTTAGTTTATTAACGCAAAAAACGGCTTTCTATACCTACTGTAGGTGTAATCATCCGTCAATCTTTTCGATTTTTTTTCAGATCAGTTTTAATAGGTCCTAATTAGTATTGGGGCATAAAAAACCCAATACCCAATACCAATACCTGGAAAACACCCCAATACACCCAATACCCAATACCAGTTCGCACTCTACTGAAAACGTTGAAAAATTGTTGTTTTTAAAGTATAATTTACGCGCTTTAAATTTTGCCTATTGATGGTTGGCGATTTTAATGCATTGTTATCGTTTGACATGGTGATTTGTACTGGATGTTTGCATGGAATTGTAAACGATGGTTGCGTAGACACTGGTTCTTTGCCAAAAACAGGTTATTCCAAAATTTTAAGCCGATTTTCAAAAAAGTTCCGATTCCGAAAAATTCCGATTCGGAACTGTACTTGAGTTCCGATTCCGATTCCGATTCCGATCGGACCCAAAAATCCGGTTCCGGTCGTTCCCTACCACCACAGACCTCGAACGTGGGGGTACCATATATGGTGCCGGTACCATATATGGTACCGGTGCCATATATGGTACCGGCACCTTATATGGTACCGGTACCATATATGGTACCACCACAGGCCCCGAAGGTGGGGGTACCATATATGGTACCACCACCTACGGTACCGGTACCATATATGGTACCGGCACCTTATATGGTGTCGGTACCATAAACGGCGTTAAGTGCCTGACTGCATTAGTACAGCGAAACACCACAATCTTCGAATTCTGTTGCATACTTTATACAGGGTGCGTCAAAAAAAAACAACCCAGCAGATTTTTTTCTGTAGCAACCGCAAATCTCAACCGATTTGAATGAATCCTGCTTTAAATCAAAGATAAATAAATTCTTGAACGACTGGTGTAGCTTTAATTAAGATGCGTTGCTTAGTTCCTGAGATAATTGCTTTCAAAATCAAAACAGAGATTTTGGCAGTGCACAACAGAGATTAAAACAACCCAGCAGATTTTTTACTGTAGCAGCCGCAAATCTCAACCGATTTCAGTGACTCCTATTTTATTTGACAGATAAATTAATTCTTGAAAGTTTGGTGAAGCTTTTATTAAGATATAATGCTTGGTTCCTGAGATATTTGCACTCAAATTCAAAAAAGATTTTGGCTATAAACAAGAGCGATTTTTATTATTCTGTTGCACTTCATAATAAAACCGATTCCTACTGCTCAGGGCTGACGTAACGAGGTTTTTCTGGTGCCACACATGCTTGGTTACTTCATTTGTAAAAGTCTTGTTGCCCCTCAGCAGTAGGAGTCCGTTTTGTTGTGAAGTGCAACGGAATCGCTCCTGTTCACTGCCAAAATCTCTGTTTTGAGTTTGAAGGAAAATATCTCAGGAACTAAGCATCGTATCTTAATAGGGCATTCACCTGTCTTTCAAGAATTTATTTATCTTTCATTTAGAGCAGGATTCATTCAAATCGGTTGAGATTTGCGGTTGCTACAGCAAAAACTCTGCTGGGTTGTTTTTTTTGACACACCCTGTATTTTTAGAAATCAAGTGTCTGTCTGTCTGTCTGTCTGTCTGTCTGTCTGTCTGTCTGTCTGTCTGTCTGTCTGTCTGTCTGTCTGTCTGTCTGTCTGTCTGTCTGTCTGTCTGTCTGTCTGTCTGTCTGTCTGTCTGTCTGTCTGTCTGTCTGTCTGTCTGTCTGTCTGTCTGTCTGTCTGTCTGTCTGTCTGTCTGTCTGTCTGTCTGTCTGTCTGTCTGTCTGTCTGTCTGTCTGTCTGTCTGTCTGTCTGTCTGTCTGTCTGTCTGTCTGTCTGTCTGTCTGTCTGTCTGTCTGTCTGTCTGTCTGTCTGTCTGTCTGTCTGTCTGTCTGTCTGTCTGTCTGTCTGTCTGTCTGTCTGTCTGTCTGTCTGTCTGTCTGTCTGTCTGTCTGTCTGTCTATGCCGAGAAGCTCTAACACCAGTTAAAACCAGCAACCGAGAGGCAAAAATACAAAAGCATTACAACAACAGAGGTCTGACGAAATACTGTACATGAACTAGAAAGGAATCAAATGCAGGCGAGTATAGAAAAGAAGAAAAACGAGGTAAGGATAAAACTACAGTATCAGCAGGCAACTGGTTCCACAAACGAGCGCAATAAGGAATAAAACTAGAGCCGGTAGAGACCGAATATGGTAATAAGTCGACCCGTAACTTGTGGTTCGTTCTTGCACTCCTTCTGTTGGCAGACCGCGGAAACCATGATGTGAACTACACAAAATAAAAAGCAGAGCATAAAATATTACAAAACACAGTGAGGTCAGTATAAAGAGGTGACAAACACTAAATAGGTTTTTGTTTGAAGTCATTAGCGCCTCTAACACATACGCATTTGCCTACATTCACCACAGGAAATAATTGAAAGTATAATTGAAATTCCAGGCCAATTACAATTAAATTATGGCCCAACTTTTGAATTTCAATTAAATTAAATTAATTGAATTGAAATTAAAAACGGGCCAATTATGCGAATTTCAATTACAATTAAATTAATTTTTTTACATCACTACTCTGGACCAGTAAAAACAGTTTTTCCTGGACAACTCGGAAATCGATGAAATTAACAGTGGCATGATAGCTCTCAGACAGATCAATTTCTCGGCATTCTCAGCTTTCTGACAGCAACGCTAGGTTCCTAAAATGTGTGCAGCAACACTGAAGAGCTGCTCACTCCACACACTTGAAGCAGAAGGGCAGAAACAGACATGGGCTATCATTTCGTGGAGGGGTCATAATTTTTTTAAATCCTGAGGAGGTACTGCCAGCAGATGGGTGGTTGAAAGGATGGTAAGCTAAGAAGTGCGATTTTTTACTAAAATAAAGGTTTTTGCCCTATTTGTGATTAAAATAAGTTAAAATACAGCTATTCTGTCTGAGCTCATTTATGCCTAATGAGGGTGGGGCATCGGCCTGAGGGGTCAACCGTTTCAACGAAGTGCTTCAGAAGGGCATCAGGCTTTTCTGCGATTCTCTATGTACTTATTGATATCAGATCTCTGATTGATCACTGCTTGACTGCTCCTTCAAATTCTCAGATTTTCCTGCACAACTACAGTGTATATATCGATCTCGAGCTGAAAATATCGATATCGAATATCGTCGGCTTTTGATAAGGTCAGAAGCACTAAATAGGACTAAAGCATTTAGAGTTTCTGCGCAAGTTTCTGTCAAAATAATACCCCAACCCGACGGTTTTAAAATAAATAAGCCGCGCCCTCTAATAAGCCACGTGTCCAGACCAGTGTGGTGCATTTTGAAAATTTGAAACTAGGTAAAGTAATACTAGGTAAAGTTGTCACTTAAAAAACTAGGTAAAGTAATACTAGGTAAAGTTCTCAGCTAAGAAACTAGGTAAAGTAATACTAGGTAAAGTTGTCACCTAAAAAACTGGGTAAAGTAATACTAGGTAAAGTTCTCAGCTAAGAAACTAAAGCGTATTCTACTTAAGCTTGTAATCTCTGAAAACAGCTCCGTTTGAATCGAAATCCATTTCAAATTGACAAAACATGAGCTACAGTATCAAACACGCTGGGGGCCGGTCTTCGTGAAATTAAGAACAGCCGCCCTATTTTCCGCCATTGTTTTCTCGGAGGAAAAAAATAAACGACGAATATAGCGAACATAAAAAATGCAAAAGAACAAGCAGAATAGGTATTTTAGGAAGGCGACGTATTACCTTAGGAATCCATTGAAGCTTTAGCTGCTCTTATTACCTAACCACTCCTTTCTCTCTCTCCCACTCTGCAGTGCTGGCGCCGACCGAAGTGAAGAAACGAATAAAAATAATAAAAAGAAGAGTTGTTAGCCAGCTTAGCACCTTCCACGCACAAAATGACTTTTTGACTGTGTGTATTATGCGAATGCAATAATTCCTTCCTCAACCGGCTCGATTCCTCTGATTGAATCCGATAAAAAAGATTTTTCTTTTTTGTCTTTATTTTTCTCTCCAGCATTGAGCGCTGCGTAAGATCGGCGGCGTAGTTTACGTAGCTTACCGTAGTTTACGTGGCCTTATCTTTCGCGTTGAGATAATAAACCATGATGGCCCACCAAATGATCAAAGACAGAGTGGCGTTCAGAGATTACAAGCTTTGCGCACATGGGCTTTAGGTAAAGTAATACTAGGTAAAGCCCAGAAAAACTAGGTAATACTATGTAAACCTAAAACGCTCGAAATCAAGTCAAAATATTATTTTTGGTTCAATAGAACAGTGATGAAGTTAGTGGAGTTAAAATTTACGAAATTTGACACATTTCAAGTAAATATTTGTATTTTATTGATCAAATAAGTCAGAAATTCATTCTCTGGGCCACTGTAATTGTGGGAAAGCCGGAAAATTTGAAGGTTTTCTGACCGAAACAGCCATGTAAAACTGACAATGTCAAACTAGGTTAACTTGTTCTACCTCGAAGTACCTAGTTATGTGGATTTAAAACTAGGTAAAGTAAATCTAGGTACTTTTCCCGAATTTTAACTAGGTAATACTAGGTATACCTAGTTACCTAGATAAAAAGTGCACCACACTGGTCCAGACCACTCTGAAATAAATAAGCCGGGCGCGGTTTATTGGAATAAACACTGTTATTAATGATAAACGGCCACTGACCTCTTGAACTGGTGCATGGAAGATCGCACTTTGTTGCGCGTTAAGTTGTCAAAGAGTCTCGGCTCGTCTAGACCGCACGTTCCAGCCATTTCGGCCAGTCAGTCAGTCAGTCGGTCGGGAGAAGCGAAAAACTGCTGCTTATAAGGCGATCGATTATTTAATTTGGTCAGAGCGCCTTGACGGACCGATTGTGCCAATTTGCGTCCGGTGATGCGAACGGCAATTGTACAAGTGCTCACTCTCGCGCCTCTAAACACTGCCCGTCTTTCTCTATTTATACATCTATCACTATAACTCCACACTCTACTGCATATCAATGTAAAATAGTTTACAAAGAGTGCTGCTTCTTTGTACATGCACCAGGGGTATGGAGTTTGTGACCTTTCAAAACTCCCCTCCCCTCACGTCCAACCACCGCCACTGGAGACAGTTTAGTTAGGTCCCGGGGATAAAAATAATAGAGCTTGTAGTGGCTCCATATAGTAAACTACTGGATCAATGTCATTCTGAAATCGCATTTGCTGCAGTGTGGTGCATTTTGAAAATTTGAAACTAGGTAGAGTAATACTAGGTAAAGTTCTCAGCTAAGAAACTAGGTAAAGTAATATTAGGTAAAGTTCTCACCTAAGAAACTAGGTAAAGTAATATTAGGTAAAGTTCTCACCTAAGAAACTAGGTAAAGTAATACTAGGTAAAGTTCTCACCTAAGAAACTAGGTAAAGTAATACTAGGTAAAGTTCTCACCTAAGAAACTAGGTAAAGTAATACCAGGTAAAGTTCTCACCTAAGAAACTAGGTAAAGTAATACTAGGTAAAGTTCTCAGCTAAGAAACTAGGTAAAGTAATATTAGGTAAAGTTCTCACCTAAGAAACTAGGTAAAGTAATACTAGGTAAAGTTCTCACCTAAGAAACTAGGTAAAGTAATACTAGGTAAAGTTCTCAGCTAAGAAACTAGGTAAAGTAATACTAGGTAAAGTTCTCACCTAAGAAACTAGGTAAAGTAATACTAGGTAAAGTTCTCACCTAAGAAACTAGGTAAAGTAATACTAGGTAAAGTTCTCAGCTAAGAAACTAGGTAAAGTAATATTAGGTAAAGTTCTCACCTAAGAAACTAGGTAAAGTAATACTAGGTAAAGTTCTCACCTAAGAAACTAGGTAAAGTAATACTAGGTAAAGTTCTCACCTAAGAAACTAGGTAAAGTAATACTAGGTAAAGTTCTCACCTAAGAAACTAGGTAAAGTAATACTAGGTAAAGCCCAGAAAAACTAGGTAACACTAGGTAAACCTAAAACGCTCGAAATCAAGTCAAAATATTATTTTTGGCTCAATACAACAATGACGAAGTTAGTGGAGTTAAAATTTACGAAATCTGACAGATTTCAAGTAAATATTTGTATTTTATTGATCAAATAAGTCATAAATTCATTCTCTGCGGCACTGTAATTGTGGGAAAGCCGGAAATTGGAAGGTTTGCTGACAGAAAAAACCACGTAAAACTGAAAATATCAAACTAGGTAAACTTGTTCTACCTAGAAGTACCTAGTTATGTGGATTTAAAACTAGGTAAAGTAAAACTAGGTAAAAATAGAGTAACCAGCAACTAGGTAAAGTAAATCTAGGTACTTTTCCCGAATATTAACTAGGTAATACTAGGTATACCTAGTTACCTAGTTGCCTAGATAAAAAGTGCACCACACTGGCCTGCGAAGGACTTTTCTATGGCGCACTTGGTACCGTTTTTAGTTATGGGCAATATATTTGAATAACACGCGCAACAAGAAAAAGTTTATGCTAAAACGGCGACAGCATGACCGGATGCGATAAATTACGCAAAAAACCGCACTTGATTTCATGAAGAATTAGAGAAATTCGTGTTTAAAACAGTTTTGTGTGAGCCGCGCAGTTTAGTAATTAGCATTTGGTCGCACGTTTTAGCTGGGACTGATTTTCTGTGGCGCGATTTACGAAGATGCAACCCACTTGATTGCTTAAAATCTACTAGAAGGCCGTGAATATCCGTAACACAGCTATATTAATGCGAAAAAGTATGATTGCAAGCGTTGCACAAAATAAAGTACTGAAATGGGAAAAATTTAGGGTTACAGAAACTTCAACACTGTTTGTGGGGTTAACGACAAACAGCAGAGAGCCAATTCTTGTATTATTCGAAAGCCTGAAGTCTACTGTACTCAGAACCGATTGAAACCCTTTCGCCAAATTCATGGTTTTATCACAACAATCAAACACGAAACAAGCAGCATATCAAAAAAGGCGTTCTATTACATACTGTAGTGCTCATTTTGGGGCTATTTGAAATTATGAAATTTTAAGCCGGCCCAAAGGTAACAAAGCTGATCTAAACGCACTGCTTGCCTGTTAGTGAAGGCAATATTCTGCTCTATACATTATAAATGTACACTAAAACAGACACGCATGCACAGTATAAACACAAAACTGATTTAACAAATCAAAAACGTTCATCGACCTGAGGATCGAAAGCAAACAGGACTGACTTACAATACCGTTGCATTAAAACACTTAACATACTGTACTTTCAGATGACAGGAAGAGTATAAAGTCTGACACAATACAGTATACAAATCAAAACATGCATACCAGTTATTCTCCAATGATAAAAGGTCTTCAGTGCCTTGTGACACTGGAGCTGTACAGCTTTGCTGACTGAGACAGGACCGGCCGCAGGAGTCAATGCTTTCGTTTCACCATTGGCTACACCTTTGCTTGGCCCAGCTCGCTTGATTTTTCGAAATTTTGCGGCCGCCTATTTGCCAGTCAGCAGCGTTTTCAAATGTGCACTTTTGGGTCAAATCAAGGTCTGAACCAGAGAGTAAACAGCGTTCTCTGCAGATTTAGAGAACCAGCGTTTTCCGCAGTTTTGAGTCAAATCATGGTATGAACCAGCGTTCTCTGCAGTTTTGAGTCAAATCATGGTATGAACCAGCGTTCTCTGCAGTTTTGAGTCAAATCATGGTATGAACCAGCGTTCTCTTCAGTTTTGAGTCAAATCATGGTATGAATCAGCGTTTTCTGCAGTTTTGAGTCAAATCTTGGTATGAACCAGCGTTTTCTGCAGTTTTGAGTCAAATCATTGTATGAACCAGCGTTTTCTGCAGTTTTTGAGTCAAATCATGGTATGAACCAGCGTTTTCTACAGCTTTTGAGTCAAATCATGGTATGAACCAGCGTTTTCTGCAGTTTTTTAGTCAAGTCATGGTCTGAACCAGCGTTTTCTGCAGTTTTTTAGTCAAGTCATGGTCTGAACCAGCGTTTTCTGCAGTTTTTGAGTCAAACAAATCAAGCTCTGAACCAGCTCTGAACTAGAGTTTTCTGCAGTTTTGAGTCAAATCATGGTATGAACCAGCGTTTTCTGCAGTTTTGAGTCAAATCATTGTATGAACCAGCGTTTTCTGCAGTTTTTGAGTCAAATCATGGTATGAACCAGCGTTTTCTGCAGCTTTTGAGTCAAATCATGGTATGAACCAGCGTTTTCTGCAGTTTTTTAGTCAAGTCATGGTCTGAACCAGCGTTTTCTGCAGTTTTTGAGTCAAACAAATCAAGCTCTGAACCAGCTCTGAACTAGAGTTTTCTGCAGTTTTGAGTCAAAGCATTGTCTGAACCAGCGAGTAAACATCGTTTTCTGCAGCTTTTCAGTCAAATCACGGTCTGAACCAGCGTTTCCTGCTGCTTTTAAACAAGCTCTGAACCAGTGCTTTCATCAGCTTTTGATTCAAATGAAGCTCTGAACCAGCGTTTTCTGCTGATTTTGAGTCAGATAAGCTCTGAACCAGCGTTTTCTGCTGCTTTTGAGTCAAATAATGGTATGAACCAGCGTTTTCTGCTGCTTTTCAGTCAAATTAAGCTCTGAACCAGCGTTTTCTGCTGCTTTTCAGTCAAATCATGGTATGAACCAGCGTTTTCTGCAGTTTTGAGTCAAATCATGGTATGAATCAGCGTTTTCTGCAGTTTTGAGTCAAATCTTGGTATGAACCAGCGTTTTCTGCAGCTTTTGAGTCAAATCATGGTATGAAGCAGGAGCATTTTCTACAGCTTTTCAGTCAAATCATTGTCTGAACTAGCGTTTTCTGCAGCTTTTGAGTCAAATCAAGCTCTGAACCAGCGTTTTCTGCTGCTTTTGAGTCAGATAAGCTCTGAACCAGCGTTTTCTGCTGCTTTTGAGTCAAATAATGGTATGAACCAGCGTTTTCTGCTGCTTTTCAGTCAAATTAGGCTCTGAACCAGCGTTTTCTCCTGCTTTTGAGTCAAATCAAGCTCTGAACCAGCGTTTTCTGCTGCTTTTGAGTCAAATCAAGCTCTGAACCAGCATTTTCTGCTGCTTTTGAGTCAAATCAAGCTCTGAACCAGCGTTTTCTGCTGCTTTTGAGTCAAATCATGGTATGAACCAGCGTTTTCTGCAGTTTTGAGTCAAATCATGGTACGAACCAGCGTTTTCTGCAGTTTTGAGTCAAATCTTGGTATGAACCAGCATTTTCTGCAGCTTTTGAGTCAAATCAAGCTCTGAACCAGCCTTTTCTGCTGCTTTGAGTCAAATCAAACTCTGAACCAGCGTTTTCGGCAGCTTTTGAGTCAAACAAATCAAGCTCTGAACCAGCTCTGAATAGAGTTTTCTGCAGGTTTTTTAGTCAAATCATTGTCTGAACCAGCAAGTAAACATCGTTTTCTGCAGCTTTTGATTCAAATCAAGCTCTGAACCAGCGTTTCCTGCTGCTTTTGAGTCAAATCATGGCCTGAACCAGACAGTGGCATTATGAGTCAAGTCAAATCAAGAATCTCGATCAGGCAAAAGGCACGGAGCCAGTTATCCCAGCAAGATCGTGTGCTTGAGCCGAGGCGACTACACCGAACGTAGCTATACGTCGAACAGACGCTGTCGACGCGGCAGACAGGCACGGAGCTAGGAACTACCCAGCAGATTCGTGTGCCACTGCACTAGCTGGCTCAGGTGTGTCAACAAAAGCACGGAGCTGGGAAAACATGGCAAGAAGTGTGCCAATGCCGACAAAAATGCAGTTTAACGTCGAACAGACGCTGTCGACGCGACAGAAAAGCACGGTTGCTAGGAAGGGACCCAGCAGAGTCGTGTGCCTCCGTCGAAACTGCAGCTCTCCTTAAGAGAGGCTTTCTGTCAAGCAACGGCTGAACGTTTGAGCAAGAGCACGGAGCTAGGCTAACCTAGCAGGAGCGTGTGCTTTGCCGCAATGGCAGAGCTGCGCTTTGAAGCGATTAGATTACACAGATAAGGGACGCCAGCTTGCGCTCGTCCACCCCAGATTTAATAATAGAGGCCGCTATAGAGCTCATTACATTTGCACGATTTTCTCATTAATTAATTGATCAATTCAAAAACCGGCATAAAATGCACATCTTTGGCTAGAGACAAACAACATATCTGAGGCATTTCACATAAAATTGCAAAACCATTGCAAATTTTGAATCACAAAAACGAGCGGGCCAACATATAGCCGGCCCGTTGTGACGGGGCCGGCAAAAAAATCCAGGAAAAAGCCGATTTTCAGTAGTTAAGAAAGAATCCAATTTGTGGGGACCGCGTCAAACTGCGTTAAGAAAACGAGTGGTGCTATATAGGTAACAAGTTACGCTGATTTCAAATCCGGTTGAAACCAATTTAAATAAACTCTCCTTTCAACCGAAAATAAACGTTGAAAAACGACAAATTCAGTTTTTGAGAGAAAAAAGACCTTTAACGGCTGAATTATGGTTCAAAATGCACCTTTTTCGACAGCTCGTACTCTGTTTCAAATAAGTACATCACTTCCTACCATCAATAACCGAACATAAAAAAGAATTTGCGCTTGAAGTTGCGAAAACCGTTTTCGGACCATATTTTGGCCGTATTTGTGTGTTTTCTAAACGGCGCAGCCGGACGGTGCGTGCCCATCCCTACTTGTAGTGGCTCCATATAGTAAACTACTGGATCAATAATATCATTCTGAAAACGCATTTCCTGGCGTTATGACGATTTTTGAAAGTTTGGAGCTCGTCTTCTTCATCTATGGGTGAAGACGAAACCGCTGAGCCCCTCCAGGGGCCGTATTCTGGAACTAGGGTCTAACCTGGGTTACGTCTAACCCGGCGTGTTACATGCAAACATCGAGAGCAAATCAAAAGCAATGTTTCAAGTGGTGAATATCCAGTACTCTTTCCTTTGCACTGTGCTCAGTGTCGTCTACCGTGATGCCTCGTTAATACACTGTATGTTAATAAAATATCGGGACAAGGCCCAAATATGATAAGCCCAGATAAGCCATATTAACAAATCATAAATCACTATGTTTTCCATTGTAGGCGAAAGAATAGGTGCACCAGCTAGCTGGCCATATAATCGAGGGAACCATATTAACGAGGCACCACTGTACTGCAAATATTATGATTTTCTGATATATGTGCATGAATTAGTGATGTAAAATTATAGGAATTTGAATTTCAATTCAATTACAATTAAATTATGGCCTAAGTTTTTAATTTCAATTAAATTAAATTAAATTAAATTAATTGAAATAGTTTTCCATTATTTTCAATTACAATTATATTTTCAATTAAATTATGGAAGCTCGGAAAATTTCAATTATGCCATTTTTTCAATTATTTTTTTCAGTTTTTTGAAAACAGTTGTATTTTGCTGTTAATAGACAGTGACTCAGACCCCCCAGCCGGCACCAGACCCTCAACCTACTCTTGACTAGGTACTCCGAACCCATACCGAAAAATGGGTATTTTTGGTAATACCTACCCAATAAATTCCTACCCATTCCAGGTATTTTAATAAATACCCATACCCATACATGTAACAGGGGGTCTGCCCCCCACCCGACTTAGGCCAGACCCCCACGGATGGGGACACCCCCCCCCCGAGACGATTTCGCCGACCCCCCCTCCGATTTTTCTGGCAAGTAAATTTTTGAGCAAATTTTAGCAATTTTTTACACTTTCGAACACAAAAATTGCCAAAATCGCCCGCAAAACAGCACTTTTAGCTGTATTTCAGCCCAAATTAGCGATTGTTGGCGATTTTTATCCCAAAAATTGCGATTTTTTCGATTTTTGAGCGTTTTTTAGTGCCCTACCCCCCCAATTTTGGCTCAGACCCCCGGCCGGCGCCAGACCCCCCAACCCCCCCATCGGCGGATCACCTGTTACATGTATGCCCATACGGGGTATACCGAATATTTTGGGAATACCCAGGTATTAGGAATCGGTATTTTTTGTCCAGCTTAGTGCATTTTTATTGAACCTTCCCTATTATCACAATGTTTCCCTTTGTAATTCTGCATTTTTGGGAAACATTTTGTTACGGTATACTTTCAAAATATGAATTTGAAGGATTTTTTGTTCTCTGACCCAACTCCCTGTCCCAAACATGCTTTGTTTAGAAAGCATTGGGCGAGTTTTGGCTTAAACTTTACACAGTTACATAATTTTAATTTTCCATTTCTCGTAGACAAAAGTATTTACTGTATACAGGGTGTGCCAAAAAAAACAACCCAGCAGAGTTTTTGCTGTGGCAAGCGCAAATCTCAAGCGATTTGAGTGAATCCTTTTTAAATGAAGGATAAATAAATTCTTGAAAGATTGAAGTACCGTTTATTAAGATAGCCTGCTTAGTTCCTGAAATATTTGTCCTCAAAGTCAAAACAGAGATTTTGGCAATTAACAAGAGTGATAAAGAACAACCCAGCAGATTTTTTACTTTTGCAACCATGAATCTCAACCGATTTGATTGAATCCTTATTTGAATGAAAGACTGATAAATTCTTCAAAGATTGGTGCAATTTTTATTGAGATTCACAGTTTGGTTCTTGAGATATTTGCCTTCTAAGTCGAAACAGATTTTGGCAAAGAACAAGAGCGATTCCGTTGCATTTCATAATAAAGCAGATTCCTACTGCTGGGGCTAATGACACTTTACTGTTGAAGTAAACCGAGTTTCTGTGTCACCTGTAAAGCCTCCAAGAGCCCTTAGCAGTAGCAGGAATCCGTTTTATTACGAAGTGCAGAATAATAAAAAAATCCCTCTTGTTCACTGCCAAAATCACTGTTTTGATTTTGAGAGCCAATATCTCAGGAACTAAGCAGAATACATTAATGAAAATTTCAGCAGTCTTTTAAGGATTTATTTATCTTTCATCTAAAAAAGGATTCATTCAAATCGGTTGAGATTTGCGGTTGCTACAGCGAAAAATCTGCTGGGTTGTTTTTTTTGGCACACCCTGTAGAAACGATTTTCACTCTAGTAAAACTAAAAATAGTTTAGAAAGTTGCTAAAAACTCTAAATCCCATTGCTTTTGATGAATTTTCTAGCCTCTGACCTTGGAAATCACTAAATTTCACGGCATTGCAAATGGGAAATTCAGTGTTTTCACTTTGTAATACATTTTCAGTACTGTGGATCAGGTATACCTGTACCTGTACCTGATTATCAGGTAGATTTGCAATACCCACCTGATACCTACCTGATACCTGATCGGGTACTTTCAAACTGTACCTACCTGATTTTGGGTATTTTTGTACTGAAACAGGTACAGGTATCAGGTACAAACAGAAGGCACCAAATGGTAGTATACGACCGATTTGTTCATTAAAAAGCGTGTAGGAAGGCTAAATTTTCTCGCCCTGCTTGGGCCGTTGCCCAACCAGGCCACTTGAGAGTACAATCCTCCTCATTTCTGCTAATACTATACTCAGAATGCTTTCAAAAGCGTTTTTCAAGTCATTTTTGCCAAATTTTTCTCGTCCTGTTGGGCCATGGCCCAACGCCCAACCTGAGATCTAAAAATTTTATACTTCCTTTTGCAAAATCTTGAGTAAGCCAAATAAAGGACAAATAGGGACACACTCTATGGGTAAATTATGAGAAGCCTTACTCTAAGTTGGAAAGATGAACCACCAGAGATGGATGTGCAAAGCAATTCCACACCCCTGTGATATTTTGAGAGGGGCTTTTTAGCATTTTGAGCAGTTTCATAACGAAAAAATCCTAAAATCACAGGAACTAATCTGATTTTAGCTGACTTTTGAGACTAAATTGGTAGTCTGGGAGATTTTTCGGCTAAAATCTGGATTTCAACTTTTTATGGGCAAAAACCTGATACCTGATACCTGATACCTGTATTTTTGTGAATACCTAGTACCTATACCTGATACCTGATTGGGTATTTTTGAAATACCTGATACCTGATATTAGGTACTTTCCCTATACCTGCCCACAGTAATTTTCAGCAAACACCGAGTATACCGGTATTTTTGCGAATACCTACCCATACCGAACCGATTCCTGGGTATGCCGAAAAATACCTACCCATACCGAACCGATTCCTGGGTATGCCGAAAAATACCTACCCATACCGAACCGATTCCTGGGTATGCCGAAAAATACCTACCCATACCGAACCGATTCCTGGGTATGCCGAAAAATACCTACCAATACCGAACCGATTCCTGAAAATCCCATACCCAAACAACAGTACCGCAACCCCCTCCCCCTTCGGTGGATGACCGACCTATTATACAGTATGTATGGGCTGCCTTGTTTACGGTCACTTATTTTCCTGTCAAGAAGATAAAATATAGGGATCATGGTCGACAGTGTGTTTGTACTAATTTCTTGAGACAGCAAAGGTGAAAATATTGACCGCTTGAAACATTCCTTTATAAATGCTCCGTATTTTCTTCCAGTCTACATCATACAAGCGCATAAATAGCAGGACAGATGCAGGACGGAGGAGGGTCTGCCTTCCACTTATAAAAGCTGGTCTTATCAAAATGCCCAAATTTAGGCTCCCTTTTTGGTGGACCAATGTCTTCTAACTGGAAATTGTTATTTCACGGCAAAAAAACGGATTTTTGGCCAAAATTGAATTGTTCTTTACATACAAAGTAGATGATTGTCCTAGAGACATGCCTGACCATTTTACGTTTGACTTGTATAACTTTTGTCCAAATTCTACAAGCAAATGCAGTGTTGAAGCATAGGAGGCACTGTACTGTGCTGAAAACAAAGACCAAAATGTCATGTTTTACATTCTAACTGTAGACAGCTTTTGTTCACCTAAAACATTTTATTATGTCAAAATTAGCCTATTTAACAAAGAGAATGGTCTATTGACTAGAATATGGGTGTCAATAATAAACACAGTTTTCTGGCCACCTATTAGAAGACCATGGTATTATACCGTAAAACTTCTAACAAAAGCGCTGCTCCAATAGTAGCGCACTTCACGGACAGCCCAAAAAATATTTACGCCCACGCTCTAATAGTAGCGCCCTTCTAATAATAGCGCTCCCACCCGCACTACTATCAATGCTTTGTACGTGTTTCCAATGTAGAATACTGTCCCTTTGAGACAATTTTCTTTGATTAAGCTTGTGAACATTAGTCAGACTAAAACCATATATACAGGGTGCGTTAAAAAAACAACCCAGCAGATTTTTTGCTGTAGCAACCGCAAATCTCAACCGATTTGAATGAATCCTGCTTTAAATGAAAGATAAATAAATTCTTGAACGATTGGTGAAGCTTTTATTAAGATACAACGTATAGCTTTTATTAAGATACAACATATTAAATTCTTGAACGATTGGTGAAGCTTTTATTAAGATAACAACATTATGCTTAGTTCCTGAGATATTTGCACTCAAAGTCAAAACAGATTTTGGCAATGAACAAGAGCGATTTTTATTATTCTGTTGCACTTCATAATAAAACCGATTCCTACTGCTCAGGGCTAACGTAACGAGGTTTTTCTGGTGCCACACATGCTTGGTTACTTCATTTGTAAAAGTCTTGTTGCCCCTCAGCAGTAGGAATCCGTTTTGTTGTGAAGTGCAACGGAATCGCTCTTGTTCACTGCCAAAATCTCTGTTTTGAGTTTGAAGGAAAATATCTCAGGAACTAAGCATCGTATCTTAATAGGGCCTTCACCAGTCTTTCAAGAATTTATTTATCTTTCATTTAAAGCAGGACTCATTCAAATCGGTTGAGATTTGCGGTTGCTACAGCAAAAACTCTGCTGGGTTGTTTTTTTTTTGACACACCCTGTAGATTGCTTGTGTTTAAGACAAAAATAGCCTGTATTTTCAGAAAAATGAGGATACTTGAGATGGCCAATGTAGCATTGAAATAATAAACGCGCACAATCCAATACTAACGCCCCAAAAGCAATATCACGAGAAAAGTAATAGCACAGCGCTATTATTAAACGTTTTACTGTAACCGGATACAAAAACCTATTTAATACCATAGTGGGCTTGCGCAAATCTCCAGTAGTACAGTAGGTTGTCGCCCTGGGGCGAGGGACTAGAAAGAGAAGAAAACAGAGCTTACTTTCCTGCAGCAGCCGACGAAAGCAGCTAGCACAATAAGCAGAGAAAGCTATAGACGCACAGGACAGGGCTATAAATAAAAATGCAGAGTAACGAGGGCTGCGGTTGGGGTGATTTAGAGTGGGGCGGTGGCATAAAAAGGAGATTGGTTGCGCCGAGCAAAGGGAGCCGTATCGTTTCTAATCAAACAGAAAAGCCGTTCTTTAATCCCGCGCTAATTCCTATGGTTCCGGTTTATGCACTGCTAATTATTATGCTCTGGCCGGCAGTTAGCGCTCTGCCTGCCGCGGAAATAACAATATCAATCAGCTTAGTTTAGCTTAGAACATGTTATCACGCCTCTAAACTCTAAACATATAGCGGCTGTATGGCTTGCTGGTTGCGAACTTTTGCGAACTTGACCATGTATACAGATATAGTATTTGCGAACCAATGCGAAAAATGGTACTTAGAACGCAGTTTGTATTGTAAATGCCGAACTTCACAATTGGCCTGTACCTACCCGGGATAGGAAGAAAAGTCGTTAAGCTAACAAGTGGGTTGCAGGGTAGTTAAGCCCAAGTTCTGGGGTGCGCACCCCTGCCCTAGGCTCACGCGCCATGGCCTATGTACCTATACCCCTACTAGGTCCTTAACTTACGCATAGGCATACATGCAACAGGTCATCCGCCGATGGGGGAGGGGGGGTTGGGGGGTCTGGCGCCGGCCGGGGGGGGGGGGTCTGAGCCAAAATTTTGGGGGAGGGGGTGGGCACTAAAAAACGCTCAAAAATCGAGAAAAATCGCAATTTTTTGGCTAAAAATTGCCAAAAATCGCTAATTTGGACTGAAATACAGCTAAAAAGTGCTGTTTTGCAGGCGATTTTGGCAATTTTTGTGTGTGAAAGTGTAAAAAATTGCAAAAATTTGCTCGGAAATTTACTTGCCAGAAAATCGGAGGGGGGGGTCGGTGAAATAGTCTCGGGGGGGGGGGGGTCCCCATCCGGGGGGGGGGGGTCTGGCCTAAGTCGGGGGGGGGGGGCAGACCCCCCAGACCCCCCTGTTACATGTATGCGCATAGGTACTATGCAGGTTTATTTAGCATCTGCACACAGGGTCTGAGAGTTTACCTCACCGACTGTGGCCAGACTCCAAATCCCGAAACGATTATTCCACCCCTTTCCTTCGATTATTCGTTTGCGCAACTTTTGGGCCGCTTATTGTTGATTTTTTTACAGCTTCAGTTCAGAAAAATTGCTAGTAAAACAACGATTTCTAACTGTATTTGAGCCCAGATCAGTGTTTTTAGTGATTATCGGGTCGAAACTACGACTTTCGATACTACAGGGTGTCTCAAAAAATGATCACATTTCTTTTTACTGTCATTTCCGTAAATTTTGACCAAATAGGCTGAAATTTGGAGCATAGGTGCCAAAAGCCGGGCAATTTTATGTGTTAAAGTTTGGTGCACTAGGCTTGACTCAATCCCGAGAAATTTCAAAAAAAGTGAAATTTGGTAATTTCAATAGTGAAAGGCGGTCACTGAAAAATGGAAACATTTCCTTTTCCTATATCTTTTCTAATTTTTGACGGAATTGGATGAAATTTGGAGTGTAAACGCAGAAGTTCAGGGTAATTCGTGTGTAAAAAGTTGACGAATGAACTCAAACGCTATCGTTAGAGTTTAGGCGATAATGTAATGTAACGTTTTTCGGTGACCGGCTTTTAATTTGTTAAATCAATAGTGAAAGCCGGTCACCGAAAAAATGATCACATTTCTTTTCACTGCCATTTCCGCAAATTTTGACCAAATAGGCTGAAATGTGGACCATAGGTGCCAAAACTCGGGCAATTTTATGTGGTAAAATTTGGTGCACTAGGCTTGACCAATTCTCGAGAAATTTAAAAAAAAGTGAAATTTGGTAATTTCAATACCAAAATTTCACTTTTCTTGAAATTTCTCGGGAATGAGTCAAGCCTAGTGCACCAAACTTTAACACATAAAATTGCCCGAGTTTTGGCACCTATGGTCCAAATTTCAGCCTATTTGGTCAAAATTTGCGGAAATGGCAGTAAAAAGAAATGTGATCATTTTTTTTGAGACACCCTGTATTACTCTTATTCTAGCCTCAGACGTAAACCCGTTCCATTCCCGTTTCGCCACTCACCTATATTGTGTATGGATATCTGACACCCAATACAACGAGAGTCCCCGACAGCACTATTATTCACAAAAAGACCAATATTGGGATAAATGTGGAGGAAAAGACATTGGCACACAGGGTAACGTTCAGAAGTCGATCAATGATAGACAAGTGTTGGCTGGGGCAGATGCTAAACGACGGGAAGTTCCTTATTGGGGTCTAACAAGCGCCAAGTATCCCAATTGAGCTTCTAGGGTATGCGTGTTATGCAGTTGTTCGGTCGAGTTGTTTGCTAGAAAATGGTCTTTGCTCATTCGAATCGATTCTAAACACTGCTCAAAAACTGTTTGATCTGCGTGTTTATTAGCTGTCTGCGCCTAGCACATTAGCTATGTACACCTTACGCCATGCTTGGCACAGGTCCGGCGGCCGGGAGGGGGTGCGGATTAATCGAGTTTGTTTGCAGATGGGGCAGCAGAGCATTCATCTGCAGGTCACACATACCCCAATACACCCAATACTCAATACCTCGAAAACAACCCAATACACCCAATACCCAATACTTTAGTTCAGGTTCAGGTTCACAATTTTCAAGTTTATACCCAGGTTTCAGGTTCGGTTCAAGTATAACTTAACTTAACTAACTTAACTAAGTATACCTACCCAATCCGATTTGCGGGGGCCTTACGACCTACGATCAGACTCGCGCGGTCCATTTCGCGACCTCTGTGATTCGTCATCTCGGACGTTGCCTTCTTTTACTGCCAGCCACTCCTAGCCATGCTACTGGGTGCCGGTCACCAGGAGGGCGGCCGGCGTGTTGATGCCATGATTCTGACAGCTCCCGACGGCCACCGGTGCCCGATATGCCAGAGGGCTCCCGGACATAGTTGGTTTCTCAGACAGCTTCCGACATCGTAGATCTTCTCCAACGCGGTATGCTTTGTGGAACGGCTTCAGTGCTTAGACAGATCCAGTCGGTTCCCATTTACCTACTCGCTGTCACCAGCTTTCGGTGGCCTGCGTGGAGCTTTGCGCCGACCACAAAATCTTTGCGGCAAGAAACTTGCAGCGCCGAGAGGATGAGCGCACGACGTCGCGCACAGTGGCTTTGCGGCCTAAACCACTACACCAACTCTGCCGGCGTATACCTAGCCACTTTAGAATGCACCACTCCGCGGCCGCTGGAAGAGCGTCATCATGCGCGCCAGGAAAACCTCGGGAGGGTGACCGAATTTCGGTCCCCCTCTCGAAAAACTCTTGGGCGTCGTATTGTAAGCGAGCCCGATTTTGGCCAGTGGGGGCCGCTCACTGCCGTATCAAGATTAGTGAGAGGGAAGATTAAGAAAAGTGAAAGACATTGAGCGAAATACACAATAACATTTCATTTTGTTACTCAATCACTATGGATCGTCCCTCTCAAAGCGAGTTTCTTCGAAAAAAGGTGGTTTTTCTTCCGCCTGCAAAGAAAATGTATCGCAAAACTTGAGCAGTAGGCGTCCTTCTTTCGCAACGCCGTTTTCCCCTCATCCCTGGCTGCTATACAATTGCAAGTTTGCCTAAACAAACAATGACTCGTCTAATCGTTTTTTAAATACTCCAACCCCCTTGCCCCCTCGGATTCCTCCCCCGCGCCCCGCCTTGCATTTTCACCAATTTCCGTGGATTATGTATGGGCAAGTATGATCTCACTTTGTATGCAAGTTCCAGCCTTCCCGCGTTACTCTGACTTGAGTTTTGGGCGCATATTTGAAAAATTTAGGAAATATATTTAGGAAAATAATTAGCTAACTGGGTATGATCTGGAAATTTCGCGGGCAGGGGTTGAAAGTATTTTGAAATGGCAGATATCGATTGATGTGCACACGAAAGTAGTCGGTTTAGATATGCGCAAGCGGCATGCGTTTGAATTTATGTCGTGAGAGGTCAAAAAATTGGCCCAAAAACGGCTACATACCCAACTTTGATTGGGTGTAGCTGCGTTTCTAGGCGGTGTTTTTCTTCAGATCAGACATGGGCAAAGGGGGGGCTGAGGGTGGTTGACCCCCCCTCAGGCTCTGACCTACCCCCCCCCCTCAGCCGGCCGCTACCCCCCTCAGGAATTTTTGGAAGATTTTTGTATAGAAAATTATGATAAATTTGCCTGGATTAGGTGTAAATGAGCTCAGAATAGCTTTTTTAACGTTTTTGATGAAAAATAAGCCAAAAAACCTTGATTTTAGCCAAAAATCGGACTTTTTGGCTTACACCCCCTCAGCCCCCCCTCCGGCGCTCCTACCCCCCCCCCCCTCAGCCCCCCCCCTCAGGAATTGAAAATTCTACCCCCCCTCAGCCGAAATGCTAGCCCATGTCTGCTTCAGATATGCGCCGATCGTTATCGTAGGTGGTCTAGTTTATGCTCACGAAATTTAGCCGGATCGGTGAGATGGACCCCCTAAGCTGACTTTCTCACGAAATGCATGATAAAACTGCAGTCATGCGCATTGACCTTTGACACAGAACCACCATGTTCAACAGATTGGCAACTCTTCTAACCAAAGACCAATTTGAGACGCCACATACTGTATCTGTGAATGAGCAGGAAGAGACTGAAATCACAAGGTACACATTGTAATGTTTCATGATTCCTGTATAAGCACATGTTGTAATAATTATGTAATACCATTCTGAAAATGCGTTTATATTCCTCATCCAAGCAAGAACTGAATGTCAACAGTTAGAGATTTGTATAACAAGCTGTTGGGCAATTGTCTGGGGAACAATTGTTGAGAGGGCAATTGTTGGGGGGAGAAACTACTGTATCATCGTGGGGCAATTGTTGAAGAGCCAATTGTTGGGGCAGCAGTTATCGCATACATGTAACAGCTCCGGTCCGACCTGTGGAAGAGCGGTAGGGGAGGGCCTCCTCAGGTGGGGGTCGAGGGACGTTTCGCCCAGAAGGGGGTTCCAAATATCAAAAAGCTCCAAACGCCTGGAAATGCGTTTTTAGCACGTTTTTTCAGCAAGGACGCTAAAAATCGCCAAATAGCGTTTTATAGCTAAAAACAAGCAAAAATGACAAAAGGGCTTACAAAAACACCGATTTCTCTTAAATATCTGTAATGGAAAGGCCAAATTCGGTTTCCAAAGGCTTTTCAAGCGGCCTAAAAATCGCTTGAATTCGCTTGCACTTGTATTCTTGGGTCGGATGGTCCCTTAACCTGTCTGGGGGTGTGAGGGTGGAGGGTTTCGCCTTTCCAGCTAGGGGGTAACCCCAAACCCCCTAGTACAAGTATGAGTTATCGTGGTGGCAATTGTTAAGGGGTGAGGGCAATTGTTGGGGGAGCAATTATCGTGGGGACAATTTTTGAAGGGGAAATTGTTGTGTAGGTTATTCAGACAAGCTGGACTGTGAGTTGTCACCACTTGGTGGTACTGTCAGTGAAAAGTTGCCCTACTTGCTGATCACCGGCTTTTGATGGTCTGTAGAAGGCTTAATTTACGTTCACTCCTTCGGTCACTTTCATTCACTGCTTTCAAACAAACGAACAACCACTTGTGCGGATGGTGGGCACAGCATGACACAGAAGACACATCAATGTGCAACCCGCTATGAGAAGCCATCGGTCAAAAAAGCTACAGAAAGCGATTTCTTACAGGGTCTCCAAAAGCATGACTATTAGCATGACTGGAAAGAGACTTGAATTAGGAAGTACATACTACTTAATACAGTACTTTGTGGAGTACAAAAATGATTCTGATCTATTATATCATAATTTGTTCGTACTGCCGTTTGACTTATGTTCAGAAGCTAGAACCAGTGACGTCTTGGGGCCGAAGGGAAGCGTGTCCAGTGCCAGGGTAGTGATGTCTCTGCGAAGTGCAGTCAGAACTGAAGGCTCCAGTCTGGTCTCCATCCTCATTGCTGCTGCTGGCTCAGTTGACCTACCTGAAATATTTATTTGTTAGTTTCATTCATTCATTCGTGGTGGTGGGGGATTAGAAAGAGAAGAAAACAGAGCTTACTTTCCTGTAGCAGCCGACGAAAGCAGCTAGCACTATAAGCAGAGAAAGCTATAGACGCACAGGACAGGGCTATAAATAAAAATGCAGACTAACGAGGGCTGCGGTTGGGGTGATTTAGAGTGGGGCGGTGGCATAAAAAGGAGATTGGTTGTGCCGAGCAAAGGGAGCCGTATCGTTTCTAATCAAACAGAAAAGCCGTTCTTTAATCGCGCGCTAATTCCTATGGTTCCGGTTTATGCACTGCTAATTATTATGCTCTGGCTGGCAGTTTTAGCGCTCTGCCTGCCGCGGAAATAACAATATCAATCAGCTTACTTTAGCTTAGAACATGTTATCACACCTCTAACCATATAGCGGCTGTATGGCTTGCTGGTTGCGAACTTTTGCGAACTTGACCATGTATAGAGATATAGCGTTTGCGAACCAATTCGGAAAATGGTACTTAGATCGAAGTTTGTACTGTAAATGCCATACATGTAACAGCTCCGGGCCGACCTGGGGGGAGGGGGGTAGGGGGGCTTTTCTCAGGTGGGGGGTCGAGGGGGGGGGGGTTCGCCCAGGTGGGGGGTCCCAAATTTCGAAAAGCTCCAAAACGCCTAGAAATGCGTTTTTAGCACGTTTTTTTCAGTAAGGACGCTAAAAATCGCTATTTTAAGCTGCCAAATAGCGTTTTTAAGCTAAAAACAAGCAAAAAATGACAAAAAGAGCTTCTAAAAACACCGATTTTTCTTAAATATCAGCAGTGGAAACGCCAAATTCGGTTTCCAAAGGCTTTTCAAGTGAATTTTAGGCTAAAAATTAGTGATTTCTGACCCAGTTTGTTAATACTGGAGCCACTACTAGTACTTGTATTTTTTGGTCGGGGGGAGGGGTCCCTTAACCTGTCTCGGGTGGGGGGTGAGGGGGGGTTGGCCTTTCCAGCAGGGGGGGTAACCCCCCAACCCCCCCTAGTACATGTATGGTAAATACAGAACTTTGGAATTGCTCTATACCTGGGACAGGAAGAAAAGTCGTTCAGATAAGTCGGTTGGGGGGTAGTCAAGCCCAAGTTGTACGCTCACGCTCCGTGGCCTATGTACCTATACCCCTACTAGGTCCTTATAGACATAGGTACTATGCAGGCTTATCTAGCATCTGCATACATCTGCATCTCACCGACTGTGGCCAGACTTACAGTGGGAAAATAACGAAGTTTTTAAACATTTATTACTTACATATATTTCTCAATCAAACTATATACACTTGTTACATGTTTCTGAAAATTGAACTCACATATTTTTAAACATAACATTTTGTGTAAAGTCGCTTATTCACTTATCAGTTAGATAAAAAAAATGTCCCATCGCTTTTTCGGCCTTCACTCAAACGTTTCGTTCTCAGTCATTTCTTTACCGATTTGGCTCAAATTTTCAGCAAAATTACCAACTGGTTGGCTAAATATTCTGCAAGTGTGGTGCCAAAATTCCGACTCATACTGGTTTTATGACCCGAAAACTAGGAATGAGGGTGGTCCACGAAATTTAATTTTTTTCGGTAATCAAGGAGTACAGGCCTGAAACTTGCAGGAATATTGGTGTTGCTATTGGGCTAACATACTAAGCGGGTAGCCATGTAGCTCAAAGGGCACTAAATGGGGGAATTTCAAAAACTGACGAATTGACTTTTCTTCGTAAACCGGCAAAATGACGATTCTAAGATTTTCAATTTTCAAAAAACGCTACAGGGATGGTTACTTGGTGTGGAACAGAGCTTAAACATCAGGTTCATTTTTGTCGAACTTCCTGCTACAATCTGTGTTGATTAACAACAGATTAGTGCTTTGATTCTAGAAGGTGCAGATTTCTTACTTGGGTTTTCACTCATGTTTTTGAAATTCCCCCTTTTAGTGCCCTTTGAGTACAGGGCTGCCCGTTGTTGTTTGCCCAATAGCAACACCATCTTCCTCAAGTTTCAGGCCTGTCTCCTTTATTGCCGAAAAAAATATTTGCGTGGACCACCCTCATTCCTAGTTTTCTGGTCATAAAACCAGTCAGTCGGAATTTTGGCACTAAACTTGCAGATTTTAGCCAACCATGTTGTTAATTTTTGCTGAAAATTTGGGCCAAATCGGTAAAGAAGTGACTGAGAACGAAACGTTTGAGTGAAGGCTGAAAAAGCGATGGGACATTTTTTTATCTATACTGTATTTTGTCTTAATTTTCGACAATTCAAACTTGAGATTTTGAATTTCCTGTTTAAAACGGTTTGCAACAATTTAGATCATACATGTAACAGGGGGGGTCTGGGGGGTCTGCCCCCCACCCGACTTGGCCAGACCCCCCCCGGATGGGGCCCCCCCCCCGAGACGATTTCACCGACCCCCCCCCCCTCCGATTTTTCTGGCAAGTAATTTTCGAGCAAATTTTTGCAATTTTTTACACTTTCACACCAAAATTGCCCAAATCGCCTGCAAAACAGCACTTTTTAGCTGTTTTCAGCCCAATTGCGATTTTTGGCGATTTTTAGGCCAAAAATTGCGATTTTTCTCGATTTTTGAGCGTTTTTTAGGGCCCACCCCCTCCCCCACAATTTTGGCTCAGACCCCCCCCGGCCGGCGCCAGACCCCCCCAACCCCCCCTCCCCCCATCGGCGGATGACCTGTTACATGTATGATTTAGATAGCATACTCACATTCAATAAGTTTAGTGAAAGTCAGATTTTGGAAACGTTTACTGTCAAACAGCACCCAAGTCTTGAATATTAATTCCTTGCAAAATATTTTTTTCCAGAAACATTTGGCCTCAAAACTTATCACTTTTGACATGCAAACATTTGAGAAAGTAAACTTTTTTTTCCAAAACAAACTTTTTTTTTAAACTTCTAAAACATATATGTTTCCCACAGTAGCCAAGACTCCCCATCCCGAAACGATTATTTCACCCCTTTCCTTCGATTACTGTTATTTTACTAGTGGATTTTTATTTTACTATTTACTAAATTCACTACAAATTCAGTCCGCCAATTTAATTTTTTATTTTTGTTTTACTACTAAGCAGCTCCGATTTTACTAATTTTTTTTATATTTTTATTTTTTTACGATTTTGGTCGTAGGTGCTTTGCTACATCAATTGTTTTGTTGGTCATTTACGAACATAGAGACGAATTTTAAGAATGGTGGACGTCTATATATTTTAGATTTTGCTGAATTCACCAAAAACTATAAAATAGTAGTATTCTTTTTGCGGTTTTGGGAATTTATTTGTTTACTTTACTTTGGCTTTAATACATTTATACTAGTAATCCACATTTTAAATTATATAGTATCTCCTTCGATTTCGTTGCGCAATTTGAGCGGTTTTTGTTGCAATTTTCCGTTAGTCAGATGCTTGTAAAACAACGATTTCTAACTGTATTTGAGTCCAGATCAGTGTTTTTAGTGATTATCAGGTCGAAACTACGACTTTCGATACTATTACTCTTGCTCTAGCCTCAGACGTAAACCCGTTCCATTCCCGTTTCGCCGCTCACCTATATTGCGTATGTATATCTGACACCCAATACAACGAGAGTCCCCGACAGCACTATTATTCACAAAAAGACCAATATTGGGATAAATGTGGAGGAAAAGACATTGGCACACAGGGTAACGTTCAGAAGTCGATCAATGATAGACAAGTGTTGGCTGGGGCAGATGCTAAACGACGGGAAGTTCCTTATTGGGCCGTCTAACAAGCGCCAAGTATCCCAATTGAGCTTCTAGGGTATGCGTGTTATGCAGCTGTTTCGTCGAGTTGTTTGCTAGAAAATGGTCTTTGCTCGTTCGAATCGATTCTAAACACTGCTCAAAAACTGTTTGATCTGCGTGTTTATTAGCTGTCTGCGCCTATCACATTAGCTACGTACACCTTACGCCATGCTTGGCACAGGTCCGGCCGGCGGTCCAGAGAGGGTGCGGATTAATGGAGTTTGTTGGCAGATCGGGGCAGCAGAGCATTCATCTGCAGGTCACACATACCCCAATACACCCAATACTCAATACCTCGAAAACAACCCAATACACCCAATACCCAATACTTTAGTTCAGGTTCAGCTTCACAATTTTCATATTTATACCCAGGTTTCAGGTTCGGTTCACGTATACCTACCCGATTCGATTTGCGGGGGCCTTACGACCTACGATCAGACTCGCGCGGTCCATTTCGCGACCTCTGTGATTCGTCATCTCGGACGTTGCCTTCTTTCACTGCCAGCCACTCCTAGCCATGCTACTGGGTGCCGGTCACCAGGAGGGCGGCTGGCGTGTTGATGCCATGATGCTGACAGCTCCCGACGGCCGCGGCCGGCGTGCCCCATATGCCAGAGGGTTCCCAGCACAGTTGGTCTCTCAGACAGCTTCCGACATCATAGATCTTCTTCTCCAGCATGCTTTGTGGAGCGGCTTCGGTGCTTAGGCTGAGTCCCATTTTACCTACTCGCTGTCACCAGCTTTCGGTGGCCTGGGTGGAGCTCTGCGCCGACGACCAATTCTTTGCCAATAATTTGAGCAGTAGGCATTTTCCTTCAGCAGCGTCGCTCCCTTTATTTCTGGCTGGCTTGCTATACATTTGAATGTCTGCGTAAACACAGACTCGTCTAATCGTTTCTTGACATACTCCAACCCCGCACCCCCTAGGGTTCGTCCTCTCGCCACCCTCCCCTTGGATTTTGACCAATTTCCGTGAATTATGTTTGGACAAGTACGTACATTGTATGATCTCACTTTGTATGCAAGTTCCGTCTTTCCGCGTTTCTCTGACTTTGAGCGCATCTTTGAAAAAAGTCGCTCTTTTTGTACATATCGGAAAATACCTCGCTAACTGCCTACGAGCTGGAAATGTCAGGAAATGTCTTTCTCACGAAATGCATGTTAAAACTGCAGTCATTGATCTTTGACACAGAGCCACCATATGCAGCAGATTGGCGACTCTTTCGAACAAAGACAGAGATATGAGACGTCACATACTGTAGCTGTGAATGAGCAGGCAGAAACTGAAGTCACAATGTACTTACATGTAATGTTTCATGATTCCTATATAACTAGATGTAGTATTTATGCGAAGATGTAACTGTAGTATGTACGTATCTATTCTGCAACCAAGCAAGAACAGAATGTGACCAGTTAGAGAGTTGTCTAACAAGCTGGTTGGGCAATTGTCGGTGAAGCAATTATTGAGAGGGCCATTGTTGGGGGAGAAGCTATCGCGGGGGCAATTGTTGTGCGGTCCATTCAGACAAGCTGGACTGTGACTTATCACCACTTGGTGTTTTTTGTACTGTCGGTGAAAAGTTGCTCTACTTGCCGATCACCGGCTTTTGGTGGTCTGTAGAAGGCTTAATTTACGTTCCCTACTTCGGTGACTTTCGCTGCTTTGTGTAGATGGTGGGGGGCCGGCCAGCAAGACACAGAAGACACATCAATGTGCAAATCATGAGAAGTCACTGGTAAAAAAGCTACAGAAAGCGTTTTCTTACAGGGTCTCCAAAAGCATGACTATATAAGATAAGCACTGGAAAGAGACTGGCATTAGGAAGTACATACATACTACTTAGTACAGTATTTTGTGGAGTACAATAAGATGATTCTGATCTGATCATAATTTGTTTGTACTGCCGTTTGACTTATGTTCAGAAGCTAGAACCAGTGACGTCTTGGGGCCGAAGGGAAGTGTGTCCAGTGCCAGGGTAGTCAAGTCTCGGCGAAGTGCAGTGAGAACTGAAGGCTCCAGTCTGGTCTCCATCCTCATTGCTGCTGCTGGCTCAGTTGACCTACCTGAAATATGCAACTCTTGCTAACTTGCCCTGTTTTTGTTTGTTTGTTCATTCGTTCGTTCATTTGTTTGTTTGTTTGTTCATTCGTTCGTTCTTCGTTCGTTTGTTCGTTTGTTCGTTCGTTCATTTGTTCGTTCGTTTGTTCGTTTGTTCGTTCGTTCGTTTGTTCATTCGTTTGTTTGTTCGTTTGTTTGTTCGTTCATTTGTTCGTTCGTTCGTTCGTTCGTTTGTTCGTTCGTTTGTTCGTTCGTTCGTTCGTTTGTTCGTTCGTTCGTTCGTTCGTTCGTTCGTTCGTTCGTTCGTTCGTTCGTTCGTTCGTTCGTTCGTTCGTTCGTTCGTTCGTTCGTTCGTTCGTTCGTTCATTCATTTGTTCGTTTGTTCGTTTGTTCGTTCGTTTGTTCGTTCGTTCGTTCATTCGTTTGTTTGTTCGTTCGTTCGTTCGTTCGTTCGTTCGTTCGTTCGTTCGTTCGTTCATTCATTCGTTCGTTCGTTCGTTCGTTCATTCGTTCGTTCGTTCATTCGTGCGTTCGTATGTTCGTTCGTTCGTTCGTTCGTTCGTTCGTTCGTTCGTTCGTTCGTTCGTTCGTTTGTTTGTTTGTTTGTTTGTTTGTTTGTTTGTTCGTTCGTTCGTTCGTTCGTTCGTTCGTTCATTCGTTTGTTCGTTCGTTCGTTCATTCGTTTGTTTGTTTGTTCGTTCGTTCGTTTGTTCGTTCGTTTGTTCGTTCGTTCGTTCGTTCGTTCGTTCGTTCGTTCGTTCGTTCGTTCGTTCGTTCGTTCGTTCGTTCGTTCGTTCGTTCGTTCGTTCGTTCGTTCGTTCGTTCGTTCGTTCGTTCGTTCGTTCGTTCGTTCGTTCGTTTGTTCGTTCATTCGTTCGTTTGTTCGTTCGTTTGTTCGTTTGTTCGTTCGTTCATTTGTTCGTTCGTTCGTTCGTTCGTTCATTCATTCGTTCGTTCATTTGTTCATTTGTTTCTTCATTCATATATTTGTTACTTTGTTTTTTGTTTCTATTTATATCTCTTGTATTTTAAGTTGAAGTACAGTAAATAAGTAAATAAGTTGAAGACAGATAAGGTGCATACCGGCATGCAGACCAAATGCTGTTTTGAAGGCCAACCGGTACTGCGAGCTCATCAAGCAGTAAAGCAAAAAGTTGACAGAACTGTTGATGAGCGACAGCAAATCCAGTATATCTGCCACTCCACCATAGACATAAAAGTAAATGTCTTCTGTAAAGACCGCTCCGCCAATAGTCAGTAAGCCCTGAGGCAATTCGGTGATCAGAAAGACCAATAGGATAGCGATTAGCATAAGGGTGGTGTGGTCCGGAGCCCACGGACCCCCGCATCGTTGCTGTCTACGTCTGAGCTGTCGTTGGTGAATGACAGTTGCATCGACACTGACATCTGAAGAACGCGCCAATCGATAGCGGATCAGGATCCGTTTCCTCACTATGCTGATCAGATGCACGCTCAGTAGACCCAACAGCACACAGGGTATCACCTGCAAGAAATTGGATTTAGTTTTAGTACTGTTATTTTACTACAGTATAGTAAAACAAGAATTAGTGCTATTTTACTAGTAGTATAATAACAGTACAAAGTAAAATTAAGAGCCAATAGTGAAGTAAAAATAAAATAGAATTACAAAACGGGGTCAATAGAAAAATGAGAAATTTTATTACTATTTTACAAGTTTTTTGGTAAATTTTGTTTAAAATCTTGACTTTCGTGACTCAAATTTTACACATTTTGCCTCTAAAGGTCTGGAAAACCTCATATCATGATCAAATTCAGCAACTATTTGGCACCAATATCAGTTTGTTATAAACTCTTAGCATAATTGATGCGAAATTGCACGTTATGACTAGGGAACGACCGGAATTCCGATTCCGATTCCGATCGGAACTGACAGTTCCGATTCCTATTCCGATTCCGACTAGTAAAATCATAGTAAAATAGTAGTAAGATGAGTAAAACTATTAAGGCGGTCTTTTTTACGTCCAACACTGTAAATAACAAGGATAGAGACAAGTAATTTCGTTCTTCTTTGTATCCAAAACTAGCTAAGTGTATAACAAGTTACCTTAAACACAATCCCGACAATATAGAGCTGTATCTTCAGCATCTGACAGCCATTAGCTGCGGCATAGTCAGACAGTGTGACCAGGTAATAGAAAGAAGTATTTGCCGTGTCACTCAGATTGCAGGCAGCCTCGGACACTGGGGTAGGTTGAATTTTTTGCAGCCAAAGCGTAGGAATGCAGAGTAGAAAGACCACCAGACACAAGACAATTGCCAACTTGGTAGCTCGCTCTGCATTCTGCCATTCGGAAGCCCAGGCTTTGGATCGTAGTGCCATCAGACGCATGAATGCCATCAGAATCACCAGCCACAAACTGAAAGATGTTTCACATACACTTCAAATATGACACTATTTGCAGGATACTAATCTTGACATCTGTGTTGTTTGGTATTGGATTTTCCGTTTGTGTATGTGTATGTGTATACACATTTATTTTCAAATGTGTATGGTAATTTGTGTATACACATTCAACAAGACAATGGGTATTTTTGTGTATATCTGTGCATGTGTATTGCACTGAAAATGCAAATTTTTTGGTAGATTTTCAGTCAGAAATGCTAGGAAAATCAAATCTCCCAATGCTTGAAACATTGCATCACTTTGAAATCGAGTTACTTAGCCCATTTGACAGCTTTATGAGGATGTCTACTGTTTATTACTGCAGCAAAAACATCTAACTTTTACGTTTCTGTTTGAAATTTTATCGACTTTTGCTGATCAAATACACATACACAAAAATACACATTTTGAGTACTGTTTGTGTATGGTAATTTGTATCGGAATTTTGAATGTGTATGTGTATGTGTATGTGTATGTGTATGTGTATGTGTATGTGTATGTGTATGTGTATGTGTATGTGTATGTGTATGTGTATACACATTGAAACAACAATGTGTATTTTTGTGTGTGGTAAATGTGTATGTGTATACACCAACAACAGTACTAAGACGACAGACAGACAGACAGACAGACAGACAGACAGACAGACAGACAGACAGACAGACAGACAGACAGACAGACAGACAGACAGACAGACAGACAGACAGACAGACAGACAGACAGACAGACAGACAGACAGACAGACAGACAGACAGACAGACAGACAGACAGACAGACAGACAGACAGACAGACAGACAGACAGACAGACAGACAGACAGACAGACAGACAGACAGACAGACAGACAGACAGACAGACAGACAGACAGACAGACAGACAGACAGACAGACAGACAGACAGACAGACAGACAGACAGACAGACAGATGAACGAACGAATGAACGAACGAACGAACGAACGATTTTCCCCTCTGGCAAACGCTGGTTTCCCAAAAATTTTTACTCCAACACAATTTAGTGAAAACCCCACCCAAAATATAAGTAGTACCATTTAGCACCGGATATATGTAGTACCCACCAAGAAACAGGCTCAGAAATCATCAATTTTTAGCTTAATCCGCTTAAAAAGGCCATTTGCTAATCGGGTGCTAATGCGTTTCAACTGCTGCTGTTATTATATATAGATGTTTTCTATGCAGCACTTGTTGCAAGTCAATACTTGCCTTTTTGCGAAATTTGGCTTTATTGCGTTTTTTTGTTATGATTTATTAACCCTTTGCAAATGAGTAACGCCATATGGTGTAATGGATGGGCCAACCTGTCGGAAGCAAAATAATGATTGTAACGTAAAAACGAAAATGCTAACGAAAATACGTATTGGAGTTGAAAATATTCACCACTTGAAACATTATCTTTTCATTCACATAGCACAAAGTGTGTTCTATTTGTCTGCCCCTCTCTGGCTGAACTCCCAAAACCAGTTTTTCTACCCCTTCGCCCTCCACTTACTGTTGTTTGTGTATACACATACACATTTACCATACACAAAAATACACATTATTTTTTCAATGTGTATACACATACACATACACATACACATTGCAAATTGAGATACACATACCATACACAAACACTACTCGAAATGTGTATTTTTGTGTATGTGTATTTGATCAGCAAAAGTCGATAAAATTTCAGACAGAATCGTAAAATTTCGATGTTTTTGCTGCAGTAATAAACAGTAGATATCCTGATAAAGCTTTCAAGTGGCCTAAGTAACTCGATTTCAAAGCTATCCAAGGTTTAATGCAACAGACATTAAGAGCTTTGATTTTCTTAACATTTCTGGCTCAAAATCTGCCAAAAAATTTGCCTTTTCAATTCAATACACGTACACAAATATACACAAAAATACACATTGTTTTGTTGAATGTGTATACACAAATTACCATACACATTTGAAGGTAAATGTGTATACACATACACATACACATACACAAACGGAAAACCCAATACCAAACAACAGTACTTCCACTTTTCTGATACCGTATTTTTGGACCTCCTGAAGTCTACTATATACGGAACCGATTGAACATCTTGCGCCGAATTCGTCGTTTTTTCACAAGAACGAGGAACACCAAAAAAATCCACGAAAATGCCAATTTCTAGTAGTTAAGAAAGAATCAAATTTGTGGGGACCATGCCGAAGTGCGGAAAGAAAAAATCAGTGCTATATACGTAGGTAAGGGGACGTGCAAAAATGACGTCATCGATTTTTGGCCATTTTTCGACCCCCCTCCCCCCTTTGTCATCGGTTGTCATCATTTTCCAAACCCCCCTCTAAAAGCGAAAAAATGACGTCACTTTTTTCCACCCCCCCCCCCCCCGAATTTGCAAAAATTCCTGCATTCAAATGAGAAAATTTCGGGACAATAGCTCTTAGATTCTTCTAGTTATTCTTCTAAATTCTTCTAGATTTTCCCGCATTTAGAAACAGCTTGTTTTTAGAAGATTTTTCGTTATTTTTAAGAACATCAAAGAAAAAAATTCGAAAATCTACTAATTTATTACAATTCAGTGAGAAAACCCAGCTACACAGTTAATAAATATGAACTACATGTATTGAAAATAGTAAGGTATCCAAGTAAGGTAAGTGTAGTGTAGGTACATACAGTAGGTACACCTTTTTTGGTGGAATTAGAAAGAAAAACCTGTCAAAAATAAGAGAAAACAAAATATTCTTTACTAAAGGTGTCCGAATAGAGCCCTGCGCATGGTGCCTCTTTTCACGGCCTGGCCTGGAATATCAAATTTCGAGTCCGCCGGGATGACATTTTGCGCTGGACGGCCTGGCCCGGTTTCGGGAGAGCTAAACTCGCCGAAAAAATCTTGCAAAATCACTTGTGCGAGAACTATGTACAGTGCAGTACATACAAAACAAACATTTCTAATGACGCAACAAACCTAAACAAAAAACAGATTTAAAGAAAAACTTGTTTTGGCTAAAGTAGATCCTAGATTTTAAAAAATTACCCAATCCATCCCGGGCAGGCTCCAACTGGAACAACCCAGCCAAAATTCTCTGCCGGACGGCCTGTGCAGGGCTCTAATGATGACCAGAATGCGTTTTAAATGCGTTTTTGAAAGTTGATTTTTCAAAATTTTCTCGCCCTTGTTGGTCAGGATCCCAACCAGGCCGCCTCATACTACTAAAACTGTTAATTTTAAGCTATGAATGCTTTCAAATGCGTTTTTGAAGGCTAATTTCTCAAAATTCCCCTACAAGACAAAAGTGACATCATCATTGGCCGAACCCCCCCCTCCCCCTTGTCATCGATTGTCATCATTTGGCAAACCCCCCTCCCCCTAACCGATGACGTCATTTTTGCACGTCCCCTAACCAAACCAGTTGCGCTGATTTTAAATCTGGTTGAACAAAATTTGAATCAAGTCTCCTTTTAGCAGAAAATGGACATTGAAAAACGACCAATTTAGTTTTCGAGAGGAAAATGCCCTTTAACGGCCAAATTCTGACTCAAAGTGCACCTTATTCGATAGCTCACACTCTGTTTCATATAAATGCATCACATCCTCCTATCAATAACGGAACACAAAAAAGCATTTGCGCTTGAAGTTGCAAAAACCGTTTTGGACCACTTTTTGGCTGTGTTTTGGTATTTTCTATTCCACGCCGCGCGAACGTGCTTTGGCCGTCCCTAGTTACAAGTGCCTAAGCAGTAAAAACTGACCCAACAAGACTCTTTAACTACGCACAATAATCAATACTTCTTCCTCTTCTAAGCAAAAAGCAAGCTTCCTATTATGTACCTGACATGGTGAAGCAGCATGCTAATGAATATGTGCACCATAGCCAGCACCATCCAAGCGTAAGGACTTCCTCCCGCACACAGCGAAGGCGTGTGCAGTACGAAATGACTCAAATAAGTCAAATAGGAGGCCATCGTACCAAAGTCACAAACAGCAACAGCTGCCAGGAGTCTGTTGACTGCGGTTCCCCGCATCGAAGGTCGTGTCAAGATGAACAAATGCAGTACGTTGGTGGTTATGCCGAACACACAGATACTGCTCGATGTGTAGCCGTGGATTTTGGCGAACGATCTGGAAAGTGGTGGTCGGTGTTAGCTTCATTTAGCAGCCAAAAGTCATGAAATCATGAATTACTATAGCAGAAACATGTATATTTTTCCAGAACATATTGGATCGGGAACGTATACATAGAAACATACGTATTTTATGTAGAAACAGTGAGGCATGTGCAATGTAGGTATGTTACTACACTACTGTTGTTTGTGTATGGGATTTTCAGGAATCGGTTCGGTATGGGTAGGTATTCGCAAAAATGCCGGTATACCGGTAATTATTCGGTATTTTCTCTAAATGTTTTACTACCGTATAATGCTGTTTATAGTACCCGGGTACTATATATGGCACTTAGGATTTTGTGAAAATAAAATTGAATCCATTTATAGTACCCGGGTACTATATATGGCACCTATGAAATCTGCTCTATAAGAAACTAACAATAGTATGTGAAGTTCTTTGCTCAAATTTCCGATTTGATGTAAAAAATAGGTTATGTACATACATCAGAACCTCTATGATTGCATTATATACTGTTTTTCTTCATACAAACAAGGTTTACCACCAAAAAGACTGTGTTTTTCGCACATTTTGTATTTATAACAGCTCATTTCAGAATAAAAATCTGTCTCCATTTATAGTACCCGGGGTACTATAAGCGGCACTAAGTGCCATTTATAGCACCCGGGGTACTATAAATTGGGGGTACTATAAACAGCACTATACGGTAAGTCAAAACACTGAATTTCACAAGGCCATGGAATTACTCATTTCCAAAGTCAGAGACTAAAATTCATCAAAATCAATGGATTTACAGTTTTTTTTGGAATTTTTTGAAATTATTTTTGGTTTTACTTGAGTGAAACTCGTTCCAATAAATAATTTTGGCTAAGAGAAATGCTTTCATTATACTGTAGGTTTAAGGCCTGCTAGTGTACAGTATGGAGATCTAACGAGCAGTGACAAAATACGGGCTATTCTGTTGCTTGTGAATATACTGTACATCAAGCACATAGAGACTTGATTATTAAGGAGCAGTGTTAAGTTCAGCCAAAAACTAGACCAACGCTTTCTAATGAGTAATCACAAAGCAAGTTTGGGACAGGTAGCAACTAAGGTTAGAGGACTAAAAACCATTCAAATTCGATATTTTGAAAGGACATCGTAATAGAATGTGTTTCTGCATCCCCAAAGGTTTGTGCCCGTTTCCTCCTTTCCCATTTCCTCTTTTCCCGTTTCCTCCTTTAAGAGTCCCGTTTCCTCCTTTTTCAGTTTTTTTTGCATTTTATTCGGACTGCTTTAAGGTCTTCTATGATGTTAGAATAGCGCCAGTGCGTTACTGCTCTGCTAGTATACATTATTATAAAAGTGCTTTCCATGTTGTCTCCGGGCATAACCGGGCCGGCCAGCGGCCCAACAAACGGCGATTAGATGGGCAATTACAAGTGTAATTAGAAAGAACAAAAGAAATGTAAAGAAGTAGGCAGTGTCAGTGAGGTCAGTACCTCCCCTCTGATTACCCTCCTCTAGCCGTGTCTGTAAGACTGTCAGTGGAGTTGTGTCTGTCGCCAACAGAAACGCGTCAGGCGATCATGGAGCAATTAATTTCTTATCAAACAAGACCTGACAAAAGTGCCGTCAATTATCTATTGAGGCTAATGATAGTTTAAGCATTGATTGAAGAAAACCCGGAACTGGATCACATCCGGTGGCGTTGCAATACCTCAAATCGCTGCAATGGAAAGCTGTGTTTGTCACTATTGTGTGTATGATTTGTAAAAATCCTTTGTGGGCCGTAAGATCGTGATTTATATAACCTTTTGTACTGTTGTTATTTGTCAGTCTGGCTAGCCGTTTTGTGATTAAAGGTTTAGTCACATTCAATTGCTTTTAAGTGCTGCTAAAAACGTTGCTTTAGTACTACTTCTCTGAAAAATAAATAGAAAGGCCTCGCAACAGTGTTCCTTTACTGCCAAGTATCGAGTATGTATATTTTTTCATAATTATTGAACGGAAACTTAAGCAAATATGGTAAAAACACCGCTAAACAAGTGTAAGGAGCCGCGCAAATATTCGGATAAACTCTGTCCTTAGCCTTAGTCCGATCTGCAAAATTATACGAGACTTTTGTTGATTTATAAATGTGTGTTTGTGTCTGTGCGTCGTTCGTATGTGTGCTGGTTAGAACTAAAGCCTGGCGCTATTCTAACATCATAGAAAACCTTAAAGCAGTCTAAATCTTGCTAAAACGCAAAAAAACTGAAAAAATATGGAAACGGGAACATGCCTCACCAAAAATACAATATTACAAAGAAAACATTGTGATCGTAGGGAATTTTCGATAAAAATTGCACTAAACTGAGCAAAAAATACCGATTCCCAAATACCTGGGTATTCCCAAAATAGTCGGTATACCCGGTATGGGTACATATAGTAAATCCTGGAATCGGTATGTATTTATTTGGTAGGTATTCCCAAAAATACCCATTTTTCGGTATGGTTCGGTATACCCAATCAACAGTATCGGTAGAGTACCAATCTGGCTACAAAATACAACTCAAAATCATTGTTCTACATGCAATCTTAGCAGTTTTCGTATTTGAAACTGCAAGAAACTTGGCTAAAAAATTGCATCTCTGCAAAAATGTGGACAAAGCCGTCTTGGGGTGCCTCTCGTCAGGGGGAGCCTGGCTCTCTAACCAGTGGGGGGTCGTGGGGATCACTTAAGGGATTTATAATAGGCAGTCCCATTGTGACGTGTAAAAGGAGTAAAACTTACAATTTGAACGCGTACAAAGAGCGTGTGATTTGCGCTCTCGTTTCATTATCGAAAAAGCTTGGATCGAGGTGTCCGCAAGTGCGACTCATAACTATACTTCAGGTCAGCCGAACAACAAAGAGATATGCATATGTAGTAATAATGGCCGAGTGTTTAGACGACTAAAAATCAATCACTTATGACAGACAGGCGCCTGCCTATGCATATAATTGCGAACACCGAACGAACGGCCAGTGTAACTAGTGGGCGGCCCTCTAAACGAGCATCACTGGAGAGTCGTTTAGCTAAAATCCAATAGTTCATTAGTTCTACATCGTGACAACTATCTACACACCTATGATTCATGCGCTCAGATGAAATAGCGACGATTGCGCAGCAAACCCGGTTCACCTGTCTTGATTATAAGATTAAGTTAGCAGAATGCATAATTCAATTTGACAACCGCGCTCTAACCTGTCAGCACGTATACAACTGATACACCTCTTACGTAGTTAGGCAGATTGGGCAGAGTTTGAAAAAAGTGGCTGGCAAATCGTAGACCTACGTAGTTTGTGTCGCTTGAATCCAAATCCATTTCAACTTAACAAAAACATCAGTTACCGTATAAAACATGCTCGGGGCTGGTCTATGCATGTAACCGGTCATTTCCGAATGGGGACGGGGTTTTCTGGTATTCTAATTTTGGTCACTGTTTATTAACTGAACAGGAGGAAATGATTGTAAGCTAGCTATCGCTATTTCTAAACACATCAAAATTCTAGACTAAACTTTTTTGCTCATAAGGTGGTAAAATTCTGGAATCAACTTCCAAATGAAGTTGGGACTGCTAAGTCTTTGCACAAATTAAAGGCTTGGTAAAAAAGCAAAGAAAGTTTGCTGCAGCATACTGTTGCAAAAATAAATTATAATTATAATTTTAATAACATTTTTTAGAAATTTACTAATACTATTACTAATAGAAATTATTTGGTAAGTAAATTATAATTTTAATTATATTAAAAGTGAATTTTTGCCTTAAGTAAATTATATGTATCGTTTTAAATAAATTTTTTTAGAAATTTACTAATACAAGTAAATTGTTTGGTGAGTAAATTATAATTAGATTATATTTCAAACAAATTTACTTAGCAACAGTACTGCAGAATTTGTTATTTAGTTAGGTTACGTAATATGTCAAATATAAAGCCACTAGTGGCCTGTCGCTCGGACGGTTTTGTGTTACTCGGGCGATAAACTTCTTCTTCTGTTAAGGTAAGGTTTTGCAATATCTGTCAAACAACATGGCATACAAAGCCCAACCCAAACTTACTTAAAACTTTTTAAGCAGCTTAATTAACAATTACTAGTAGAATAAAGCTGGACAGGAACGTGGTGATGCATCATCGCATAAATGAAAGGGGGGCGCCTTTTCGGCGGTCTCAGGTTGATTTTAAAGCTAAATATTTACAAAAAAATTGCTTGAAACTTTTAAAGCAGCAAAATTAACAAGCTAAATTTTAACTAAGGGCTCACATACACCTAAAAGTACTGGTTTAAAGCAATTTAATAGTTTTAGAAGTTGTTGAGTTTGTGATTAATAACAATTTCAGTTAACAGTTAGCCTAAAATTACCTATCAGATAGATCTGAGCCCGTCGTAAAATTGCGAGATTAGTAATGTTTCAGATCTCTTGTAAATTTAGGGCAAATGGCTGTTGCAGTAATCGCATGTTATATAAGGTTTTTTGCACACGTTGTTAGTAACAGAACATGTTTAATGAATGGCGACCAGGACAAAAGAGAAGCTCCAGTGCAAAGCGGTTTGCTGGCAGTGCACTTACGCAAACCGCAATCCTCGATGACTAATTGTAATTTTGTCTTTAAATAGGCCTACCGAACGAGCAGCCACCTGCTCTTCCGTTAACAGATTCCAATTGTTAACTACTCTATTTGCAAAGAAATGCTTCTTTACGTTGATACGACTACTCTGGACTTTCATCATCTGTGAATGTCCGCGCGATTTTCGCTGCTTAAGCTCAAAGAATTCGCTAGGGTTCAAATCAATTAATCCATTTTTTATCTTGTAGCATAGTATTAAATCTGTTTTCACCCTTCGTTTTTCTAACGTTTCGAGTTCCAAGATTGTAATACGCTCTAAATATGGTTTTTCAGACCAGCCGCATCTATAAAATAATCTCCGCGTAAAATATCTTTGTACTTTTTCAATGGCATCAATATCCTTACAAAGATAGGGATTCCAAATAGCTGATCCTGATTCAACTATAGGGCGAACATAAGTTTTATATGCCCTCAGTAAGATATCGCTTTGTCGTGTATGAAACACTCTAAAAATTAAGGCTGACATTTTCAAAGCCTTTGCCGATATCCGCTGACAATGTTCAGAGAATTTCAAATTTTTTGGAACGTAATATCCTAAATCTTTAATCACCTGAAATGATTGAAGATTTATGTTGTTTATAGAATACACAAAAACGTTTTTGTGTTGCCTGTTTGAGATGTAAAGGACCTGGCATTTAGGTTCCGATAGGGTTAGCTGCCACGTTCTAGACCATTCAAATACTCTTTCCAAGTCTTGTTGCAGTATCTCAGGATCACTGATTGGATTTACTAGTGTTTTATATAGTTTAACATCATCTGCAAATAATTTAACCTTACAGCCAAGAACATTATCTACAATATCATCAATGTAAATTAGAAAAAGAATTGGACCAAGAACAGTACCCTGTGGAACAGAACTAATAACAGGTACAGGGTTTGACACAGTGGAATTTACATAGACCTTTTGAGTCCTTCCAGTTAAAAAGGATTTAATCCATTGTAAAAGATTTCCAGCTACCCCATATTGTTCCAGTTTAAATAACAACTTTTGGTGCGAAACCGAGTCAAATGCTTTAGCAAAATCTAAATAAATAACATCGACATCATACCGCTTATCCAAAGAATTTGTCCAATCGCTCAGACACTCAAGCATCTGCGAAACCGTGGACCTATTAGACCTAAACCCATGTTGAGCCCCAGATAAAGTGTTTGAGAAAAAGCCTAATAGGGCCTTCCGCACTAATCTCTCCAAAACTTTACATACGTATGATGTTAATGAAACAGGTCGATAGTTAGAAGGTAGAGAATTTAGCCCTTTCTTAAATATTGGACATACCAAGGCAGTTTTCCAATCATCCGGTAATTCACTGGTTTCAAAAGATTTCTTAAACAATAAGTAAATTGGCTGGGCAATTCCAGTAGCAATACGACGTAAAAAATATGCTGGTAAACAGTCTGGTGTTCTTGACAACTTGTTTGGTAGCTTACGTAATTCTTTGTATACTTCTTGCTCACTCAACGCTATGTGTTCAATTATCCCTATTGGGGTTCTTTCAAAAACAGGTAACCTACCATCATCTTTTGTAAATACTGAGGAGAAATAATTATTGAAAATTTCCACTTTATCTCTGTCATCAGTGATTTCATTTCCTTCATCATTAACTAATGGTGGCATTTTAGCTTTTACTTTAATTTTACTTTTGACATATTTATAAAATCCACCACAGTAGTTAGGCCCGGTCGGCTGGGGGCTGCAGTGACGTCACGGACGTCGCTGCCTCTCCCGGCCGCCTCGAGATAAGCCGCGCCGGCATTAGACTCCGCCCCATTAGGACTCCGCCCCGCTCGGGAGTTTCAAACAGCAAAAACCGTCGGTTGAACTTTAGCACACGGGCTAGCGGTCTTACCAAATTTCCCAGCCTTCGGCGGATATGTTATGAAAACTCAAACTCTGCAGTCTTTTTGCTCGTACGTACAATGTTAAACAACTTGCTACTGCTTTTTGCTTCATACGTACGTTGTTAAACAAATTGCTACTCATTTTTGCAGTAGGAGCTCATACGTCAACTTGCTACTGTTTTTGCTCATCGCTAAACCGTGCCAGCCAGCGGATATGTTATGAAAACGGCAATGTTGTTTTGTGTCAGCTGCAGCCAATTTTTTTTTGCTTCTAGAGATAAGCGCCGACCGACTGAATACCATGTCTGACACCAGTGTGTATTGCGTTTTTATTAACACCGATTCACAACACTTTTTAGTCACGGCTCCGCCTTCTCGATATCAAAGGGTAGGCCTCTCAGCTCTCTCTGTATAGCGAAAAACTCGTCCACGTCCAGAGCGGGGCATCTGTAGGGTTGATCAGGGTGCTCGTTTACCTGAAAAAGAAAGATGCAGATTTGATTATTCAAAGAAACTAATACCAGCATTATTTTCCAGTAGTCTGCGTTCTCGCAGAAGAAGAACAGTAAGCAGTGCTCTCCCAGTTTGAAGCTTCCCAGCGCTTTATAGTCGGAGGCGTTCACGAAGAGGTTGGTGGCCGCTCTTTCCGATCCCGATACCATTCTGTTGGAGTATATAAGCTTGACGAGTCCGGGCGTGTGAGTGGTTAAGGGTGTGATAGAGGGAATCCGGGCCGGTCTGAAGTACACGGCGTTCTGGCGCACGAGAGAGGGGACAGGACTGGTAGCCATGACGAACAATGATGCAATGACTCAGTCTCTATTCTTATATAACCCCGAGAGTTTGTCTTTAGACAAAGTAGTATGACTCATACTCGAGTTTGTCTGAAGATCACCTAGTTCGTCTGCAGAGCCCCCTCTGAGCTTCGGAAACCTCTGTTTATTGTCATTAATCTGATTTGCTGTGCGATACTACTACGATGGCTGGTGTTGTGGACAACGTCAACGATGTGCGCAGTTGGGTGTCACTGTTCAATGGTCAGAAGTACATACATCTACAACAGACGCCCCCTCCCGGTCTGAGCAAACGCCGATTCTACTGCTGGCTGCTGGGTCCGGAGCTGGAAGTGTTTCGCAAAGCGATGATTCGCGTCGGAAAAAGTCAACAGATCGCTCACCCCGAACTCATTCACGTAACTGCCAATGGTTTCCGACTACAATTCGTGCGCACGGAGAAGAAGAATGAGAAAGGCGAGGAGAAGTTCGAGCTTCAGGTGGTCAACGAAAAGACAAATGAGATACCGATCGCCGCTATCTTTATCAAAGATCTGAAAAACTTTATGGACTGTATGCATGAATTGCTGAAGAAATATAACGGCATATAAATGTATTTGGAAGATTGAATTAAAAATATGGAGTGGCAACATCCGTTTACTTGTTGTATTTGCGGTCCGACAAAAAGCGGTAAAACAGAGTGGGCGAAAAAATTCTTACACAACATTGGAACTTTGATTGTGCCAAAACCGGAAAAAGTTATCTTTTGCTATAGTGAGTGGCAACCTAGCTATCATGAATTGAATGTTATACCCGAACTGGAGTTCTGCGAAGGACTGCCGGATATAAATGAGCTGAAACGGACGCAAAATCAACCTAAGCTGGTTGTACTGGACGATTTGATGCAAGAGTGCGCCAAAAATCAGGAAAACACAAAGTTGTTCACTCGCGGTTCTCACCACTGGAACGTGTCTGTGCTAAACATTCTGCAAAACCTATTTTTCACAGGCTTGAGAACGTCGAGAATTAACAGTCATTACTTGGTGTTGCTAAAGTGCCCGTCCGACCAGTTGCAAATTTCTACTTTGGCGCGTCAGCTGTACCCCGGACAGCATAAATACTTTCTGGAAAGCTATAAAGACGCCTGCAGTCAGCCCTACGGATATTTGGTGGTTGACTTGACGCCCGAAAGCTCCGACGAGTTCAGACTAAGAACAAACATTTTCCCGAACGAAATTACTTACGCCTATCTCCCAAAACTATAAATGTCTGCCAGACTGAAACGAAATATTGACTTTCTGCGCGTTCTGCGCAAAGCTCCTACGAATCAGAGAAAAGCTATTCTGAAAACTTCTTCGAATGACCTAATAATTTGCATCTGTGAAGTAATCGATAATATTCTACGAGGTACCGTGCGTCTGTCACCTAAGCAGAAAACACAGTTGTCCAAATACAAAAACATTCTGCGTAAGTTGGCGAACAAAAAGGATAAAGTTGAGAAGAAGAAGAAACTTTTGGTTCAAAAGGGTGGTTTCCTACCGGCCGTATTGGCGCCCGTGCTGACAATCGCTGCGTCACTACTGGGAGAAGCGTTGCGTAAGTAATGGCTAGAAAAATGGCTTTGGTACCTCCACAACTGCTGAATACGTTGTTAGCGCAACAGCAACTTAATCCGGGAGTCAATTACCTAAACCAGCTAGATCAGGACATGACCACCGTTTTGCACAATCCAAATTTGCCAGCCGACGTAAAACACAAACAGTTCACTCAAATGCGTCATCAGTACGGTACTGTCAAAGAGGAGTTGCAAGAACCTGTCTCTCTACAGGTCCCTCCCACGGCCCTTAATTTGGAAGATATCATAGATGGTTTGCCGAGAAATGCCAAGAATAGAGGTAAAATTCTATTACACCACATTAAACGCAGCCCCGAAATTGCTTGGGATGACAAAGGACAGTTGGTACTGAATGGAACTGTTCTAGAAAACAGCAACATAACTGATTTGGTTCACGATTTTGTACGTCCGAGACGCAACAGAATGTACCCTCCAGGTTGGCAGCAATTTGCTAATGTACTGCAAGCGGGAAACGTCCCGAGAGAGGCGCTAGCCGAACCTGCCAGACTGAGACAAGAACCACAGTTTTCCACCCCGAAGGGCGCGACTGCCAGTCCAGAGAGTAGTGGTCGGGCGAGTGACGAAACTAAAAAGACTTATTCGCCGGCCGTACAACAACTGCTTGCTACTGTAACTCCTATTGCCAAACGTAAAGGGCAGAGACAGGCCGGCCCTCCTAAGAAACTCGGTGATTGGGTGAAGTGGTAACAATGGAAAATATTTTGCGCAATGTGTTCTATAATCTCGACAGTCCCGCGTGTTTTGCTGGGGCGCAAGCCGTGTACAAAGAAGCTAAGAAACGTTCTAATAAAATTAAACTGAAAGATGTTCAAGAATTTCTATCGCGTCAGGACACTTATACACTACACAAACCAGCCAGAAGAAGATACCCGAAAAACAAAATAATTACAGCTGGTTTGGACGTGGATTGGCAGTCGGATTTAGCCGATCTCTCTCGTCTGAAAAAGTACAACAGTAATTATTCGTTCGTTGTGGTGGTAATCGATGTACTAAGTCGTTACGCCTGGGCTATTCCGATTAAACGAAAAACACCAGAGGAAGTCAAGAAAGCATTTGAAACAATCTTTCGAGAGTCGGGCAGAAAACCATGGCGTCTGTGCACCGACAGAGGGCGCGAATACATTGGTAAAGTGTTTCAGGATTTCCTACAGCTACAAGACATACAGTACTTTAATGCCAACAACCCCGATGTGAAAGCTGCATTTGCAGAACGTTTTGTACGTACTTTCAAAACCCGCCTGTGGCGCTACTTTACCAGAATGAAAACATTGCGCTACATTGAAATTTTGCCAAAATTAATCGACTCCTTAAACCGCAGTGTGAATCGGACCACCGGCTACCGCCCTATCGATGTAACAGAACAAAATGCCCAGCAAGTTTGGCAGAAACTTTACGGTCACCTGAAACCTGGTGTCAAACACAGATTTGAAGTTGGAGACATTGTTAGAATTCTCTGCGAGAAAACCAAACTGTCAAAAGGATACATTCCAAATTACACTAAAGAAACGTTCACAATCGCTGAGAGAGTGGATAGCAGAAAACCTGTGGTGTACAGACTTATAGATGTAGCCGGCGAACCTATTTTTGGAGTTTTCTACGAGCCAGAACTGGTGCAAGTTATTCCTAATATCGGTCCCTACAGAGAGATTCAGTCGGTGCTAAAAACTGAAACGAGAAGAGGTAAACTGTGGCACAAAATCAAATGGAAAAATGAAAAGAAAACCAGTTGGATAACTGATGAAGAACTGGTAACAGTATAAATAGTCTGCTGTTTTTGTTCAGTTTTAGTTATGATGTCGGAATCGAGTGGCGACAGGTGGCACATATTTGGTAAACAGCTGCCTAAATCGGAGATTGTTTTCTTTGTTCAAGTTATTCTGATTTACGTAGTGGTTATAACAAGCATAGTGAATTTGTCTCTAAATAAAGACGAAGGAAAACTGTGGACTGCTTTGCTCAGTAGTTCCTTTGGGTATTTACTGCCTAATCCTTCGCTGAAGAAACGGCAGCAATGAGCGAGTTCTACCTAACACTTCCCAGTAATACACACGTGGGAAACACAACATGCGATTTTCGAGTGCAACTACCCGATATGGTGTCACTGGCTGGCGATTGGGATGTAGCATTGGCCCAAATACAGTACCCAAAGTCGTGGTATAACATTACAGATGAGAAAGATGAGAGAGAAGGTTACCAGAAAAACACGATAAAGATTTCATTGAAAGAACAGAGAATGGTGTTACCTGTGCACCTACCGCCCGGCCAATACGACACTATCGACGAATTGTTGGAAATAATTGCTTACCAGACCGAAAAAGCAGCGCAGGAAGCGCGCAAAAGAGTGAGTAGAAACATGAAGACTGATAGAATGAAAGCCCTCTTTGCACAACTTATTGAGGACCTGAAAACAATTCATAAAAAAGTGCAATGGAAGTTTCACCACCCTATAAAACGTGTACAAATCGCATTCGACCCAAATTACATATCCAAAATACGCATATCGCACCACCTACAGTACCTGATGGGGTTCCAGTTCGATGATACCTCTCTCTACGTCAGTGGGAAAATTCTGTCTAAATACGCAATCGATATGCGTGGTGGTGTGGATGCGCTGTACGTTTACTGCGATCTGTTGGAAAATCAAGTAATTGGAAATGTGCGAGCGCCCCTGTTGAGAATACTACCAGCAAAAGGTCAATTCGGGGAAATTGTGGACCATGATTTTGTAGCAAAACATTACGTTCCTGTTCTAAAGAAAGAATTTCAGACTGTCAGAATAACTATAAAAGGTGACACGGGTCAGCTAATCCCATTCGCGTTTGGCAAAGTTATTGTGAAGTTGCACTTTAAGAAAAATGAGAACAATCTACTCTCCTGAAAGCGAACGCTATTGGACCAATTATTACACTCAGCAAGCGCTACAACACGGCGGTGCGGCATTTATCGGACTGCCCTATCAGCGCGGTGCCGGATTGGGCTCTCTATTCGGTTCAATTTTCCGTGCAATTCTGCCGGTCGCTAAATCTGTTGGTAAGACGGTCGGTCGACAAGCTCTAAGTACTGCAACACAAATTGGCGCTGACGTTTTGTCTGGACAAAGTTTGAAACAATCTGCAAAAACCAGAGGAAAACAAGCTGCTACAAATTTGCTGAGAAAAGCGACCAGAAGCCAGAAAGGTCGTGGTTTGGGCGTTGCTCGCAAAAGGAAAACAACAGCCGCTCCTGCCAAAAAGAGAGCCAAGAAAAGTATAAAAGGAAAACGTCAGTCGTCAGTCAGAGATTTGTTTGGTTTGTAAGATGGCTAAACTAATCGACCAGCTCAGTATTCCTAGTACAAAGACAGAACTGAACTTGTTCGCTGTTCCTGCGACTCAAATCGCTATCGAGAATGGGTACTGGCACGCAGCCAGACTGGTTAACTCGAACTCGGACACGGGGCCCTGGCGTTTCTGCGTTCAAGCCGACCCCCACTACCTGCAACTGAATAAGAATTATCTGTACATGAAACTAAAAATTGTAATGCCGGATGGAACAGATATCGCAAATGCCAATGTGGTCGCTCCCATAAATCTGTTGGGAAAAACGCTGTTCAAACAAATAAAGATTCATATCAATGGAAAACAAGCGTTCGACAGTTCTGACATGTACGCCTATCGGGCGTACTTGGAAACAGAACTCAACTACGATCACGGCGCCAAAATCAGTCAGCTCACTGCTGCCCTGTACGAAAAGGACAGACCGGCTAATCAAGTGGAAAATGCGGCCAATCAAGGTTTCGTGGCCAGACGTAACTGGTTCTTTAACGCTAATGCTAACAGAGTGGTGGAGTTGATGGCTCCTATTCACGCAGACGTGCTAATGTCAGACCGTTTAATGCTGGACAATACCGAAATTCAGCTAGAGTTGCACAGAAATCCCGACAGTTTTGCTCTATTGTGTTTTGATGCAGAACCCCAACAGTACAAACTACAGATTCAAGATATGGTGTGGTACATACGTAAAGTGGAAGTCATGAAATCGGTGCAGGTCGGTTTGGAAGCTACGCTACAACGGCATTTGGCCAAGTACCCTATTAGGCGCGTTCAGATGCGACGGCTACACATAGCGGAAGGACGCAGGTCAACCCCCTCCAATACCCTATTCAACGGCCAAATTCCTCGGCGTTTGGTGATAGGGTTCGTTGATTCGGATGCTTTCTACGGAAACTACCAGAAATCGCCGTTTCTGTTCAAAAATTATTCCATGACGTCGGCTAAAGTGTCTGCAGCGGGAGTAGTGTACCCTAGAGAGACACTTACGATGAATTTTAATGGAAGCGAGTTCGTTAGACCATATGTACAGTTGTATGAAAGCTTGGGCAATTCTAAAGATGATACGGGCAACTACATTTCACTGTACGATTTCAAACACTCTCACTGTCTACTGGTGTTCGATCTGAGCCCTGATGAACAAGATGGCGTCCACTGGCAGCTCATACGCGAAGGAAGCACTTCGGTAGAGATACAGTTTGGTGAAAACATACCGGCCGGAGGCATAGAAATGATTTGTTACGCCGAATTTGATAATATGCTGAGTATCGATCGTCAACGTACCGTTTATTTCGATTACACTGTGTAAATCAATATAAATCTTTGTCAATAGACCAAAACACTTTGCCCACAGCTGCACTAAACTCTTTCTTCCACACCTCGTCCGTCCGAATTAGGTAGAAATTGTCTTTCTGAACGAACTGGAACGCATCTTTGTCGGTGACGCTGCTGCCAGGCTCCAACTCGTAAATGAAATCCCAGAAACTACGACAAATGCGCCATCTCGCTTCATTATTCAGACTGATTAAAGCGGCGGCTCTGTCTCCGTATTCGGCTATTGCTTTTTCTAGACTGGTGTACTCGGTGCACGTGTGCGGTTTATCTTCCGGTAGGTAGTTTCCTGCGCAGTCTGAGTTGCAGCCACAACACCGATTTTGAATAATACATTTAAGTTTCTTTTTCAATTCGTCCAAGTACGCCACAGTAAAAACGGAGCGCAATATCTTTTCCTTTTCATCCTCACTTTGCCACGGATTGAAAAAAGCCGTCTTTAGACAAACCAGCAAGGAGCCACCTGGAAACATTACATAAACTCTCTAGCAATCTGGTCAACAATGAATTGCATGTCAACCAGCTCCGTATTTATACTAAATCTTTTGTTGACAAAATTCAAAACTAAACTGTCATTCTTTACAAAGTCCGAACTGAATTGGTCGAGAATAGTTTGTAGGGGAACGTCTCTGCACCGAAAATACAGAAACAATATACAGTACTGGCCGCATACCGAAGTAAGTGGAGTTTGCAATTGTTTAGCGTTGTACTGCCATTCCACACAGTTCTCATTCAGGTAAGACCTTAGAATCGGCTCTCTGCCATACGAATCAAAGTAATCTCCAAAACCTTCCTTATCTATGTACAGCGCCACCCAATGTTTTCCTGGTTTGGATTTGGGGTCTGTGTTAATTACAAAAGCGGCGGGATGCGGTGGATTTTTCGGTAGACAGTCGGACGGATAGACACCGCAGAAAATTGGTGCTATTTTCTGATCGGTATTGCAAACAGATGCGATTTTCTTGGTATTCATTTATGACACAAATCTTCCAGTAAAACAGTTCAACTGACAGCTCGGTATAAATAAAAAACAGTATAAACTCTGTATAACTTGTACTTTGTATAATACAGTCAGTTCAGAAAAAGTCCAAATCCAGGAAAAAAGTCCAGAAACAGTAAATCGGGTACCAAACTAGAGGTCAGAAATCACACACACTCCTCTCTTGAGTTTAGTAACCAAAGAGAAACGTTTCGCCGTTAGGCAAAAACGCCCCCTTTCAGCAAAAGTCAATAAATCGGCTATCGAGCTAGAGGTCAGAAATCAGAATCGCTCCTCTTTAAGCTCAGTAACCGAAGGGCAACGTTTCGCCGTTAGGCAAAACGACCCTTTTATCGTAAACCATAGAATAAGTCTTTTTCGTTGTCTTAGTCACAATTTTTCTCCCCTGCGTCCTTTCGATCCTTTGTATCACCACATCCACTGTCTCCTTACAGCCCGACCGGATGAAAAGCAGTACCATCTTTTTCAAAGTTTTAAAGTTGAGCCGGTTTGCAGTTGTAGCGTTCAGGGAGAAGCCTCTTATCTTGACAATATCGAAGAATTTTTTCTCTTTTGTTGACCAAATGTGCAGTCCGTATTGTTTAGGGCCTCCTGAAACATACAGTATGTACTACTGCAAACAGTGAAAAAGTGAAACTAACTTACCGGAGACAAATTCAGTAATGTAGCTTCCAGCACCGTAGCAACTCAACTCGTCCGTCATATCTCCCAAGAAATCACCGGTCGGCGGGTGATAAACGTCTCGGGGTCTCGTCAGATAGATAATAGAGTCTGAAATTAGAAAAATTAGACACCAGTAGGAAAGAAAAAGTAAATTACCAGTATCAAAGTAGAGAACCCGTTCCTGCAGAGGTTCGATGTGGGAGTAGAGTTTTAAGCGCGCCTGCGCCGTAGTGTAAGCAGCGATCACACTGTTAGTGTGCGGCAACGCCTCCACGAATTCCTCCGCCTTCTTATAGTTCACAGCCACCATCGTCTCGCTAACCGCTCGCACCACCGACACCTCGTTCGTAGGGTCGCACACCGTGTCAAAGTAGCTGGCCGGATCGGTAAAGTATTCCATTTTTCCAAGATTATTTCGCTGGCCAAATTTTCCCCAGAAACTGAAACAAAACTGTTTAAGCAAATAGCAAATGAGACGAAAAATGTTACCTATTCAGGCACAGCTTAGCCAACTGCCGGAGAGCGCCGTTTTTCTCGATTTTGGCAGGGTCCAGCAGAATCCCTTCAGTCCTCTCATAGTCCTCAACATAGCGTTCTCGGTCAGCGTCCGTCTTCACCCAATCGGGCCATCCCGACGCCTCTTGTTTAATCTTCAGAAAGGTGTTTATATAGTCGGTAAAGAGTCCAGTATCAGCGTCAACACCGTCGTATTTCGACCATTGTTCATAGTGCCAGACCTGTAATAAAGAAATGTACTGCTGTCAACTAATAAAAACAAACAAACCTCAGAGATTTCCAACACTGCATAGCCCAATTCCAAAGCCTTGTAAAGTTCGATAGTGCACCAGGCACCCCAGAAAGAGCGTTCCTCATCAGCGTGTAGACAGCGTTCAGATTGGCGCAGGTCGGCGCAGAGTTTGCAGAGAGGGAAGCAGAGTTTGCCGCCGGAGCGGAGGGGGAGAACAGGATGCAGTAGTCGTCGGGGAGGGAGAACTCGGCATTTGATCAGTCCTTTGTAGGGTTGAGAGGTAGCTGTCACAGGCCGGAAGTCATCAGTCAGCACAGAGGGGTGACCGATAGGAAATTCGCCATTCTTGCACACCCAAGGATAGAGGCTGAAACAGAATCGATAAGTACCAAAAAAAATCAATAAATTATTATACCTGCAGACGTCTATGTAGTGCATCTTTTCGCCGTCTTTCACTTTGTGATACAGCTTAGCAGCATTCGTCCGTCCACCATAGAAGGCTTCTCGGGGGTCCATAGGTTCAGGGATGTTGACAGAGTTAAAGAACGCCTTCATCTCGGGGTTTCGTTTCAGCATAGAGTCCACTTCGCAGTCCCAGACTTCTTCCACTTCATAGCCTTCTCTCTCCAGGTACAGTCTTCATTCCACAGTTCGCTCATAGGCTTCTTGTGCAGTCAATCCAGTAAATAGAGTCCTTCGCCGGTCCTTGAAACAGCTCTTGCAGCCGTGATAGACGCAGCCGTGATAGGAGTAGATTTTCTTCAGGTTTTCTCCGTGTACAGAGCGCAGCAAACCGTCCACTTTGTAGGGGCCAATTCGGAACTCTCCTTGATTGTGAGCGTGTTGAATAAAGCAGTCTTTTTCAGCCAAGTCGTTTTCTTCAGTGTACCACTTCAGATACTTGATCGCCTTTACACTCTGTCTCTCTTCTTTCCGGTAGCCTTTGTCGGGTACAATTCCAATAGTGTCAGCTTTCAGGAAGTTTCTTCTGAAGACCAGATTGCAGGCAGAGGCAATTGTGACGGCTTGAGCCAAGGGGTCGATAAAGGTAGCTTTCAGGAAATCGTCTCTGAACTTCATACAGCCTTGCGCCAGAACCAGAACGTCAGCTTTGCAGTACTTGACCAGTTCTCTTTTCAGGTTGAACATTCTTCCTTCTTCTTCCATTTCCTTCTTTTCTTTGTTGTACCAACCGTAGAAAGCATCTCTGTCCTTAGGTTTCAGGTTGCCGGCTCCATAGAAGTAGGCGTCGGGGAGGGGGCCTTCATAGTTCCAATTTTCAGCTTTGTTGAAGAAGTGAGGGAAGTGTCCTTTGCAGGTAGTCAGTCCAAAGGCTTTAGGGATTGCGCTGAGGGGCATAGGGAGGAAGTTGAGGCTATCGATGACTCGGATCTTGACTGCTTCCAGTTTCAGAATCTCCAGTCCTCTTGTAATCAATTCGGGTTTCACAGATTGCTCATGTAGGTAATCCAGTAGGAATTGGCTATCGAATCCTCTTGCGTTGTGTGCCACAGCAGTACAGCCGACGTTTTCTTTGCTGAACAGGTACTTGCAGAAGGAGTCTCTAGAGTCAGGGCCCAGGAACACTTTGAACTTGTCATCGCCGCACCGGGTACAGGGAGCTTCAGGGGCAGTCTTGCAGAGGTCGCAAACTTTAAGGGAAATGCAGCAGTTGACTTCGTGCTGCAGGACGTGTCCATAGTCGTTCTGTCCAACCGTAGTGTCTTGCGTCGTCTCAAAATCGAAGTAGATAAAGCAGGGGGGCGTCTTTTCTTCCTCTTTCTCTTCTATCGTCTGCATGTAGCACTGATGGTTGATAGGGTCCACCATCTTCTGGCATACAGAGCACTCGAACATGCCGCAGACGTGAGTCTTGTTCTTGCTTCTGTCCACAGTTCGGCCGCAAGTAGGGCACTTCTTCAGGATTTCGCAGGTTTTCTTCACCTTCATTCTCTTGTTTCCATTTTCTTGCACCTCTCGCTTGTGATTTTCGAAGCAGTCCTGGCTGACGAAGAGGCGGTTGCAGGTTTGGCACTTGTTCCAGTTTACAAAGGGGCAGGGTTTTCGGCTGAGGCAGGCTCGGCAGACGGCTTCACACTTGTGATCTTCTTTGTGATAGTAGTATAGTAGGTGACACCCTAGACCCTATCTTGGACTAGTATGATACGTCCAAGACAGGGTCTAGTGTATCACCTACTATACTACTCGTACTAGTATGAGACCAAAGCCGATTTATTTGTAAAACAGCTGTCCGGGATTGAAATTTAGTCAACAACTGGGTAATGATAGTAGATTAACGTTTAAAATCAACAACGCACTACAAAACCGACCGCCAGATACTAGTTTATGCGACTGAAATGTGCGTCGCGCGCACAATTAAACTTTTCACCTATCCGTTCTATGTAGGTCGGCTGTCGGCCAACCGGTCTGACGCAACGTGAATAAAATGTCGCTCTCCGCCGCCCAGTCCATGTACGTACATGACAGCCGTCGTCGAACGAGTTTAAAAATTCGTCCACTCAATTTTTCCCGCTGCGACCGACCAACGGTCAGACTGGATTTTCTGCTGCTGCTGCGTCCGCCGGTGTAATAGTCAGGCGTCGGGGTAGATGATGATTGAGATAAACTTTTCAGTGCGCTACAATTCTGCCCTCCGACCAACCGATGCAATATGTCTTTGAACATAGCCCAAAAGCCCTTCTTTATGTCATTGCTGTTTATTAGCATAAAACGCACATTACTAAAACACTACTACTATACACTACTCTAGTTCCACCCGTCGTGAACCCGGTTGCAGTTTGTAGACCACTACCAGATGGTCCTTCCGAAGACTGACCATTAAATGCCCATCGTCCGTTAGGCAGAGATCAGAAACGAAGTGCGCCCCAGGAGCGTCCAAACTGAGGTAGCACTTGAACCGCCCCTCTCGGTCGAACAGCTACAATGTCTCTGCCGAAAAAAAACGAAAATTATTATAGAATCGGAGAGTTCGCGCCACCGTTTCGCGACCTGATCGTTATGCATGTTTGATGAGTTAAATGTAATATATGCTTTTTCTTTCAACAATTTCAACGAGTTTCAACTATATTAACACAATAAACTAATAAACATCAGTAACAGTTAAAAATATCGCCTAAATATTTATCTGGAATGGCATCATCGCCAATAAACCGGTGGGCGTGGTCACTGCCTCTACCCTTTCTCGAAGTTCCTGCACTCCGGTGATCTGTCGGTAGCCGGAGGCGCGCAGTTCTTCGGCCAACGCTTTGAATGTCTGGCGCGCCTCCGGCGACATGGGATCCCAGACTTGCGCTCCCCACTGCTCCAAGGCCTGTTGGTAGGAGGCCACTTCAAAGTTCTCAAGGAAATATGGATAGGCCAAACCAATGGCCACAGCGTATCCACTTGTGCGGATGGGCATTTTTCTTTTTCAGACGGGGGTGGCGAGGAAGCTAGGGAACGAACGACTGCCTAGCAAAGCTGTTGGTTTATCACACAAATTCTAAAACAATGGTCAAAAGCAAAGCGCTACAAAGACTAAAAACTCTATTTCGGTTAGAAAAAAAAAGGGGGTGGGGGGGGGGGACCGCGCTACCGGTTGTACAGTTTTAAAAGCCGAGCCGTCCTACTACTAGACGCTTAACAATAAAGTGAAAAGTATTACGACGACCCAGATTTTTGATGAAAAACACATTATAGACCCATCGCCGATTTTAGCAAAACGCATTAATCACAACCCTTCCACGGCGGACTATAATTATTATGACCCAGGTTTTTGATGAAAAACGCATTATAGACCCATCACCGATTTTAGCAAAACGCATTAATCACACTCATTCGCCCGCGGACTATAATTATTATGACCCAGGTTTTTGATGAAAAACGCATTATAGACTCATCATCGATTTTAGCAAAACGCATTAATCACATCCCTTCGGCGGTGGTGGACTATAATTTTGTTTCTAACAAAGAACACCGATTATTATATTTTCGGCGCACAGTACGCATCGCGCGGAAGGTTTCCGTACCGATACATACATAATCACTATGTACTGAAGAGTTTGATAATTTGTGTTCTGCAAGACTACTAGTAAAGACTCCACATCTCGTTTCAATACGTACTGTACATTTTATACTCTGTTCTCTGCTGGTTCTGGCTTTCTGCTGCCGGTATAACGAAATGATTTAAAAACTGACTAGTCAATGCAGCGGCGTTCAGTGTATAAAAAGGTTCATTTGCAGAAGGGGGTTGTCTAATGTATAGTCGACATGATGACGTCATTGACGGTGTCGCAGGAAAAGATGTTTCGCAGACTTTTTCTAATTCTCTACGTAGATCGATTGCGCAATGTGTTGAAATCGATCACGGGCTCACTCTGCCTCAGTTGTAACCTATCCGTACCCGATCGATGGGAGGAAGAGTATAGGCGAGACTATAAACTACTGCGCCGATGCGACTGTCCCACCACTATGGCTCAAGCCTTTGAACGATGCGGAGCGACATCTCGTTTGAAAATGGCTGAATTGGAAGAACAGTGGTTGGTCATGAGACGATGGTGGGATATCGTTGTGCTGGAATTGAAAAAAGCTGAAGAAGGAATAGAATTTGTTCGTGCGAACGATTGCTACGCCAAGTTGGATGAAGACGCCGAGTGGAAAAATGAATTGCACCAAACTATTCGAACCAGCGACTATGATGAAGTGTTGAACGAAAACGATCTGTTAAATGAATGTCGAATAATGTTTTCACAAGAATGACACCATTTTTATTCTAACTCTTCATCTAACGGTTCGCTAAATACAAAATCCGGCGGCAGCAGTTTACGTTTAACATAAAATGGTTGTAGTCCCGTGCGCCGACTGGTGGTCGTAAAGACGGAAGTTTTCATGGGTGCGGTACGGAAAGACCTGTTTGTACACTCGACCGGTTCGCCTTCGTAGAGCGCTCGTTTGAATACTTCGTAGCGCAGAATGTTTTTGTTCGTTCTAACCGAAACGCCTTTGGCAGCGTGCTTGACCGTATTTCCCGTCTCATCGGCCATGATGTAGCATTTAGCCGATAGACCTATGAAAGCTTTCGCTTTCTTTTCAGTTTTGAATAAACCTGGAGTGCGTTTGGAGTAGGCTTCCGCCTCCGCCGTTCGCTCATCAACCACGAATTTATACTTTTCTCGTTCGTATTGTTGGCGCAGATGAGGAAGTACCAGATCGCGTTCCGGCTCTTCGCTAGCCCAACTCACCAGAACGCTGTCGGTGTCGGTGGCGCAGATCGTTAGCTTGTCTGTGTCGAAGTACTTGAGCAGAAAACTGTGTACAAACCGTAGGATGTTAAGCTTCGCCGCTCCGAATACGGCCACGGCTATCTGAATAGGCATATCGAATTTGTACACTTTCGGCCGTAGTTGCACTTCGGCGAACTCTTCTCCCAGCTCCAGATGGCTTTTGTAGTTCGGACCATTTACTAGCAGTTCTAACCGATCGGAGTCGACGATACGATGTTCGCTTCGTTTTTCGGGGTTGTAAGCGAATTTTCCCCACGCGCTAGCGCCCATATGTTTTGCGATATTGCTCGCGATAGTGTTCTTTTCTCGATCGCCCTCCCGTCTCATCTCCGCTATTTCCGTTTCGAACGCTTTGAATGGAAAGTGATGGCCTTGAAACTGGATCACTCTGTGCACCGCCACGATACGCACCCCGATCTGGCATATGTAGCGCAACAGCGGAGTGTACATCAGCACTTCTTTTCCAGTCATACAAGCTACCAAGTTTTTTCGCGGTTTTTTAGCCATATCGATTCCGTAGGCTTCGCCCATTTCGGCTATTTCGTCGGGTACCATTCGTCTGTTTATGTTGATGTGTCGAATGATCGGTGGAAAGAGTTTCAGTTTTTCATAGTTCGGATGCGTTGGATCGCATTCTACATCAACCAGCGCGAATCCAAAAACGCCTCCGTTTTGAATCAGACGGATTATCTCCATTTCTGACAATGTTCGTGTGTTCGCACCGAACCGTTGCGGTCCTAACATCCAATCTCGGACGAACTGTTTCAGTTGAACGTGAGTGCCGAGCAATCGTTTAAAATCGCACTCTCTCATCACCACCAGACGATTGTGATTGCTCTCCCAGACTTCATTTCTCTTCTCGGTTTCAGCTTTCATTTCTCCATATGTTTTACCAGTGACAGGACTGATCTCCTCATCCTTCAACCGACTCACTGGACATTCGGAACTGGTACAACCGTGTGTATGACAACCATCGTACTCATAAATGGTGTCCATTTCGGCGGAGTAACCATCAGGACGCATCTGTCTACCGTGGTAGAACACCGACTCTCCTCCATTCAGCTTGTGTCTAATATACCAACCACTGCGCTCCGCCTCCCAGTCTAGCCATTGGATGGCCGTAGTAGCGCGTTTTTCGCCCATGAGCTCCGGCGCGAACATCCTTTCTTTTCTGCGAACCAGGTATGGACCGACGGGCATTTCCGAAGCCAACGCCGCCAAATACTGACTGTTAGCATCTAGGCTTTCCACGAACGCGGTTTTAGCGGTTGTACGCTGGTTCATGTAGGTAACGTTCGCCTCTTGATGACGGGTAAAGATTTCGGCCAATCCTCCCGTTATCCCCTTCTCTCTCAACAGTTGCAGAGTTTCTTCGTCCGGTACCATAAAGTGAACGTTGTGAGGAGCGTACTTCAACAACACCGGGACCATAGCAGATTGTATGGTGCAGTGATTGGAGAACAGGTCCACTCCGTACTCTCTCCACTTTTGCAACAACGTTTCCAAAGCCGGAACCATACAGAGACAGTCGATTTTCACATACTCCATCAACCAATCGTACAAACTGCGACAACCGGCCTCCATCCAGAGTCTGACAAATTCTCTATAGTTGTGTTCTATTTCTTCATCGGTGTTGCCCAACGTGTTCTTAGAGGTCATATCGCTCAGAAAGTCTTCTATGTTAGGAATTCCAAAATTGCGCAGATCATCGACATTGTCGATCCGTTTCAACACCTCGTAAGGAAACCACGCCTTGTCTATTTTTTCCATTTGAGCGTTGGCTCCATTATTCGCTGTTGTGGAGAAGCTGGCCACGAAATCTCGCAAACTCAACGATTGACCACCCATATAGTTGAGAACGTCCAGTACGCGCAGTTTATCGGTCAGCAGCGCGTCGTATCTGCTGGCTCCCTGTTTCAAGATGAAGTTTATGCCATCGTCTCGAGTCCACAAAGCGGTTGGATCTTCATCTTCCTTCGATTCATC